>ML795187.1:416478-426942 GCA_009831015.1 Picea engelmannii
TGCACACCCTCTTTCCTACTCTTCACAGGCCATGGCAATCCATCTCAATGGATTACATGTTGGGCCTTCCGTCCACCAAGAGGGGAAATGACTGTTTCTTTGTGGTTGTTGATCACTTTTTCAAGATGACGATCCTGACCTCCCTCAAGAAGAGCATGACAACATATGCCACTGCCAAGCTCTTCTTTGAACAAGTATGGATACATTTTGGAATCTCACAAACCATTATCTCATATTACGAAAATTGGTTCCTTAGCACATTTTGGTCGAGCCACTGGTCAGTGCTGGACACCAAGCTTACCAATTCTACTTCCTTCCACCCCCAGACATATGGCCAAACTAAGGTCGTTGATCATATGATAGTGCATATCCTGCGCATGTAAAATTACAAGAACTCCCGTACATGGGATGGGAGTCTTCCCTATGTTCAACATAGCTACAAAAGAGCCCTACATAGCTCAACTGGCTACAACCCCTTTCAGGTTAGGTTGGGATTCCAACCATTGGGTCCCATGGATGTTGCACTACCTCTTGCATCCACCTCGTTCGATTCATCACCTACTCCAACTTAAGATGAAAAAGCCTCTCGATTCATTGAGAGGATCCAAGACATCCGCCAACAAGTTCTAGATATTTTACAGAAGTCCAATGCCAAGTACAAGCAACACCATGATCAACGTCGGGTGCCACATAAGTTTCAGGTGGGAGACAAAGTGTGGTTACACTTGCAGAAAGAACTCCTTACAAGGCCCCATCGAAAGCTTCACCCACTCCATTATGGACCTTACACCATCACCAAGGTTGTGGGTGACAATTCTTTAGAGCTCAACATTCCTCCTTTCCTTGGCCTACACCCAATATTCAACATAGATCTCCTTCGGCCATACTTCCCACCATTGTTGGACACCTCAAAGATAGAAAAATAGTTGAAACCAACAGATGTAAACCCTGACTATATGCAACAGGAATCCAATGATCATATTGTGGACACACAGGTCAAGGGAACTCACCAACAAAGGTTCTAGATTTATCGATTTGTCAAAGAAGGGAAGCTCCTGCACCAAGGAATGTGGCTCACTCGGGATCAAATTCAACAGAAATTTCCTCATCTGATGGGGGCTGATCCAGATTATTTTTGACACGAAATGAGAAAGGAGATATAATAAAGCAATGTAGAGATATATCTCGGATATCCAATAATATAACATAAATGTATTAGAGATGCAACCATAAACACAAGTATACAATAATACACAATTTTCTATTAATGAGCGAAAATGTTCAAAGATGGTAAAAATACAGAGTGAAAGACTTGCTAGAATGGTGGCAACTTATCTCTGAGAAGAGATGTGACGACTACTCGCATCCGTGAGAAGATTATTTTACAATGAGGCTCCAAATTAATTTTAATCATAAATAAAATAAAAAACTCTAACCTCGGAAGATGAAAATCCAACAGTTTTGTGGACCTTATTTCGGGTAGTTTGGTATATCAACTTCCCGTGGGTGTAACTTTGGCATACAATCTTCGTTTAGGGTGAACGATAGCTCATTGGAAAGGTACCATAGAGGAGATTCATTTTGGGGGCTCAATTTAACTATCATTGAGAATATCGATCCTGGAAAACCTTCATTTAGGCCCTCAAAATGGTCCTGGAAGTTAAAAACTTCTAAAAATAGTAAATTGCCAAATTTGCCAAAAAACAGTTTTGAGCGAGTTGGAAAAGGTGAGTGGCCACCGATATCCACCTGGATCAGGGTAAATCAACACAATGGATACTATTTATTTATAATTGGGGAGGATTGATCCTATGGATGTTGGTGGCCTCCCACCTATTCCAAGTGCCTCATTTTGGTATTTTTTTTCCTAGTTTTCAGGTCCGTGACTTCCGAGGCTGTTTTGATGCCATAAACACCATTTTTAGGGCTCACCATAGTTAAACGTTATAAAAAGTCATATTATGACATAAACATGTGTATTACTCAGATAGAACTTTCCAACGGTCTATTTCATTCCTAAAACGAAGATCGTATGCAAAAGTTACGACCCTTGGAAGTTGATGTACTAGCTTACCCCAGCGGGGCCCACGTGAATTTTGGCGCTTCATATCCTAGGGTTAGGTTTTTGGATGTCTATGGTTTTGGAATTCTTGTTTATTGTCAAAAGGCTTGGAAAGCCTTATCGTAACCATCTTCTTGCGAATGAGCGCAATCGTCACACCTCTTCTCAGATATAAGCCGCCACCATTCTAGGAGGCTTGTTTTCCGCTACATTTTACAGTTTCAACACATTTTCTTATTGAATAGAAACCAATTTTATTGTACCTCTGTTATTGTATCTCTGTTATTCTCATGTCTCTCTGTTAAGAATAATAATAATCTGTATTCATTTTCGTTCTCGTCATAAAATCCGGATCATACATCTTCTATTAATGGACAAGTGGATTACAACTTACAATCAAAGAAGTTTATGCAATCCTTTCCCAAGTTCCTTGCCCAAGCTCTGTAATCAAACCACTAGTATAAGTTTTCTTTCTTGTTTCTCCCCTCCCTCCTTTCCCATGAGAGACCCCCAATATTTATAGGATATTAGAAATAAGATCAAAGGGTAGTTTGGATAAGATCTCCATGCCCAAGATGAAAATATTCTTGAGGTCGAGCTATGAAGAATCGAGGGTTAAATATTATCTCACGAAACCAATCCTAAAAAGGGAGTAACATACCAAGTCACACCTTGAATTCTTGCAGGGAATGACTGATCATCGTTTACAAGAGGACAAGGAGAGACCACACCTTTCTGGTCATAGGATTTAAAGGGGAAACCAATGACTAGGAAAAAAGGTATTGTAAAATTAGGGGAAAAGTTGTATAATTTATTGTTTCATACTTCTAATCTCTATATCATGCACATCAAGTGATCAAGTGGCAAATAATTGTATAACATACCCTCCAACAACAGTCCCAACCAAAATCTCATATTTATTTCAACTCGTGGACCCAAGGAATGTTCTCCCTTCACTGCTCTAAGTCCATCAGGATGCATCATTGTTTTATCTGGGCTGTCAACAAAGGTGACCGAAAATATGAGATGTGTTTTTCAAACTCTAGCTTCCAAAAAATGGGGTCTTTCATTTTCAATTTCCGTTTTCTTCAAAATTGAAAACAATTTGTGGGTATTCCTCCCGCATAGTTTATTCATGTTCCAATGTTGCATCTTCAGGATAGTAACAGGTCCATTGAACCTTTACCATCCCTATGGATTTTTTCTTGAGCACTTTGAATTTTCAGTCCAGGATGTGTACTAGTTCCACTTGAAAATCCCCTTCGTTTTCCACCTAGATCACAGTCCAATCAATTATGTGGTTAGAGTTAGGAACACATTTATTTAATAATGACACACAAAATACATTATGCACTCTCATGGATGCAGGAAATTATAGCATATATGCAATTGACCCTATATTCTCTAAGATTTCAAAAGGCCCGCAATATCTTGCTGCAAACGTTGGGTAGCAACCTAATCTTAGTGAACTTCTTTTCGATTTCACTTATAGAAAAATATGTTCGCCCACTTTAAAATATCTATAAACTCTATTCTTGTCTGCATAATGTTTTTTCCTATCTGGGGAAGCCTTTAAATTCTTCTTGATCTTGGTCATGTTCTCTTCCATTTCCCTCAACAAATATGGCCCAATGATAACTATGTTTGATAGCTTATCCCAACTCACTAGTGTATTGCACTTTCTTCCATACAATGCTTCAAATGGGCTCATTTTTAATGAGGCTTGATACCCATTTTTGTAAGAAAACTCTACTATGTGGATATAATCTTCCCACTTTGATAATTGCTCCATCACATACATGCCAAGAATGTATTCAATGATTATGTTATTCCTCTCTATTTTCCCATCTGACTCTGGGTGATACATTGTACTGAGATTTAAGTTTGTCCCAAAAATTTTGAAAACAAATTTCCAAAAATTAGATGTGAATTTTGAATATCTATTTGAAACAATTTCCTTAGGTACCCCATGTAGCCTTAACCTATTTCATGTAGATATCTACAATATTTTCCGCCTTGTGTGTTGTCTTCATAGGAATAAAATGTGTTGTCTTAGTTAATTTATCCACCACCACCATGATGGAACAATGTTTCTTCACTATTCTAGGAAACTTTGTAATAAAATCAATTGTAACCACTTCCCATTTCCATTCAGGAATGGACAATGGATGTAGAAACCCTAGTGGATTTCTATGTTTTGTTTCATTTTTTGTCATTCTAGACACTTGGCTATGTAATTATCCACTTCTTTCTTCATTCTTGGCCAAAATTATTGGCTTCTTATAACTGCAATTGTCTTTTCATATCCTGGGTGCCCAACATATGGCACATTATGCATTTCCATCAACATTGTATTTTTCATCTCTTCAGAATTTGACACATATATTTTTCCTTTATACATGAGGATTCCATCCCCCTTTAGCTCATAATAATCAATTTTCTACTGTAAATTTCCTTCTTGTAATGTATCTCTTATTTTTAGATACTGTTGATATGAATTTGCAGCCTCTAAAATTTTGTCTCTTAAATATGTGTTGAACATGATAATGGTTGAGATATGCACTTCATGAGCTCTTCTGTTGAGTGCATTGACCTCCTGATTTTCCTTTCCTTTTATATGCTTAATTTCAAAGTCATATTCACTCATAAATTCCAACCACCTGGTTTGTTTGGAATTTAATGTTGGATATCCAAATAAATGCTACAGACCATAGTGGTATGTTTTTAACTCAAATATTCTTCCCATAAGGTAATTCCTCCACATTCTCAATGCATGAACAATGGAGTCCAATTCCAATTCATGTGTAGAATAATTCTTTTCATCCTTTTTTATTTTTCTAGACTCATAGCACACTACATGATCTTTTTGCCTAAGGAATCCCTCGATCCTGTCCTTGCATGCATTTGTGAACAACACAAAATCTTCATCTGGATACAAAAACTACTAGGGACCTAACCTCCCTAACCTCTCATGTAGGTAGAATAATATAATTTCCATGTAACAAAGTCCAATATTAATAAGGCCTAGTAATAAGGAAGAATAAGCCAAATGTAAGAAGACCTAATAGAAGATTCTGCTTCTAGAAGATATTCCTCTAGATTGTTCTTTTGATATATAGATTTAGTATAAATAGAAGTAGAGGGCATGGTAAGTTTTTTATTGAGAATTATTTTAATAGAGAGCTATGTTGGAGTTACTTCACACACATAGGATTTATTTTTCCTAAGGTTTTTCCTTGTTTATTAATCATAATTAGTCATTATCCAGTATCCTATATTTTAGGGGAGAATATTCCACCTGGAGAATATTCTCTTTTAGTTGACACTTCAGTTTGACTAGTTGAGTTCAGGGATGATTTTAGGGGCTAAATTTCGCTCATGGGCTAATTTTTCATGGTTTTTACAAAAACGAGATTCACTATTTTAAAAATGATTCGCCCAAATTCTATAGGATAAAATTATTTTACCTTGAAAATCGCCAAAATTTTATAAAAGCTATAGAAAATACTTAGAAATTTGAATATTTTTATAAAAAATCGCCAATCATTTATAGTTAGCATATGAAGGATTAGTAAGATTCACCAAGGTTTCTAAATTTTAAAATAAATTTCCATCCTTAAAATCATCCCTGGTTGAGTTGAGTTTAGATGCTGCATTGGTTTTGTCACCATGCAATATTGGGATCATCACCATGATAATTAGACCTTGCCTTGGTATCATAACCAGACTTGTGCATTACCCTTGATTCCCTGAGTTAACTCCTCACTACTATCTATTCAGTTAGTTAACTGAAGACTAGTTGACTAGTTAACTCAACTAGGTGGCAGTTCACTCCCGTAACTGCCTGAGAGACTAGACTAGGTGGTAGTTCACTCCCGTAATTGCTTGTGTGTGTCCATATCACTCTAGACCACCACTATGGTACATTGGTTCTCCTCCAGTGTGCACTCATTGAGTTATACATTGTATATCATGTGTATATTATTCATTATTCAAAACGGTTAATGAGAATTATTTCATTCTTTCTCTCCTTCTTCTTCTTTCTCAAATTATCTCTGCAAATGTGTGTATTATTGTTTAGCTACATCTATTATGTATAGCTTCAACACATTTACATGGTATCATAGTCTATAGAATGCTAAGAAAAATCTACACCAAATGTTTTTGCAGGTACAAAAGATTGAAGATAGCGGAAAGATGGATTTCCAAAAAGAATTCATTCTTACACCTTACAACTATTTTTCATGGAAGGAGAAAATAACCATACATATACGAACCAGAGGGTTGTACATGTTAACCTTGAATACAAATATAGAACCGACATCAGCCATAGAAAAATCCAAGTACTTAAATCGCATGGATGAGGCACTCAAAACAATTTGCAGTCTTATTTGTCCCGATCTCCTTTTTCACATATCTTCCTGTAAGACTCCCAATGAAGGATGGACCACCTTGTAAGGGATCTTTTGAAAATAGGATGAGATGAAGGGACACATGCTGGAGGTGGAGATGCTCACATTGGATCCAAAAAGCTTCGATAATATCCAATATTTCTTTACAAAATTCAAGGATTTATTGTCGCAACTCAAAGCTTGCGGGGTTGATAAATCGAAGGAGGAGAAACAAATGGTTCTCACCATTATCTCCAATATTGGTTCTTAATTATTTGTATTTGTACACACAGTCCATACTATCAGATTCACCTCCAGAGCCACTTGGAAGATGCCTTCTCTTGAGGACTTTATTGAATTCCTGACACAAGAGAAAACCAAGCTCATCAACATGGGCACAATCAAAGGACCAAGGGCACATGGATTCACTGTGCATGATGGAAGAAACAAATACCAGAAATCTAAAGATAAAGATAAATGGAAAGCTCATGCACATCCGAAGAAAGAAGGTACACAAAACCGTTCATCGATGCCTCTGGATCGAAAGGGGAAAAGGAAAGAAAAGGGGAGAAATGCACGTACTATCACAAAGGATTCAATTTAGAATCCTCACACATGAAAAAAAAAAAGATCTGATGTCTCAAATACTTCCGAAAAACAACCTTGGAGATCACATCCCCGAGGGTGCCAATAAGAATAAGACAAAAGATTTGAATTCCAAGAAAGACAATTCTAGCCATGCCTTGATTGCCATCAACTCCTCTCCTGATGCTTGGATAGTTGATTCAGGAGAATCACATCACATGGATGCATCAAAAGAAGTATATTCTTCTTTGGATGCATGCAAAGGTCTTCCTATTATGACGGGGGAAACTCTTTTGTCAAAGTCACCAGTAAAGGAAGGATTGAACTCACCATGAAATCTTAGAGAATGTGTTGCATGTTCCCAAACTTTCTGTCAACCTTGTCTCCATGTATCAGATGAAGAATTCCAGCACGAGAAAGAAATTCATATTCGCACCAAATTATGTGGACATCTATGACATGCAAACCAAGTCCACGGTTGCTACAGGTGAGGTAAATCATCAGTCTAGATTGTATACATTTTCTGAATTCATTGAACCTGATTCTGCTTTACTACTTACTCATGCTGATGAAAGTAGTAGGATATGGAACAAAAGGTTTGGGCATTTGAATTTCAGATACATGCAACAAATTAGCAAGCAAATATTGGTTGATGGTCTACCAGACATCCATTTCTCCAAGGGAGTATGTGAGGGATGTGTTCTCAGAAAACACCCTTAAGAGAAATTCGACAAGGGAAAGTCCCAGTGAGCTTCTGCACCTTTAGATATGATCCATAGTGACCGTATGGGTCCTTTTCCGCATCCATTGATCAACAAAGTGAGGCTTGTTCTCATTTTTGTTGATGATTTCTCACGTTTTACATGGATCTACTTTCTCAGGAAAAAATCCGAGGTCTTTCAACACCTCAAAGATTTCAAAGCCTTGGTTGAGACACAGTCCAAAAAGAAGATCAAAGTCCTCCAAACTGATAACGGGGGAGAGTATCTAAATCATCAGATCCATAATATTTTCCATGAGGCATGTATTCAGTTGCAGCACACAATTCCCTATACTCTGCAACAAAACAGAGTTACTAAGTGGAAAAAAAGATCTCTAGAGGAGATGGCATCTTGCATTCTGCATGCAAAGTCACTACCATAGAGACTATGGTGCAAAGAACTTAATTGTGCAACATACATCCAAAAAATACCCCCCCTTAGATATTTCAAGGATAATACCCCATATGAGTCTTGGAGCAGCCTCAAATCAGAAGTGACCCACTTTCACATTTTCGGTTCATGTGCATGGGCCCAGATTCCCTATGAAAAGAGGAAGGCACTTGATCCACAGAGAACTTAGTTCATTTTTGTTGGATACCCCGACGGTGTGAAGGGATATATGCTTATTGATCTTTCCTCGAACCAGATCATCATTGAGTGTAGTGTTGAATTCGAGGAAAGTGTCTCGCATGTACCTTAGTAGCTACATGTAGACACCTTCATTCTTCCACCCATCCGAGATGATGAGCATGCACATGCCGAATTGTCTTCATATGAGAGTTCTGATTTAGAGGACTCAAGTGATTCATATTCAAAGTTAGTACAGTTAGATGTAGAGTTTGAGCATCCAGATGCAGTTGCAGAGCCAGAGAAGAGGCCCAAGTGGGCACAAACTGCTCTTTAGGATGCAGGGGATCTCGTTGGTGATTCCGCCGATACTAGTAGGACTCGATCTGATTTTGAGGAGCCTCTTGTTGCACTCACTGCCACAGAACCATTGCCCTCTAGGCATATTTTCTTGGTTCAGTCTTCAGATCCACAGTCTTATGGTGAGGCTATTGGACATCCCTTTTGAGAATCCACCATGCAGGAGGAGTACAACTCCCTCCTTGAGAACCAGAATTGGGATCTGGTTCCCCTTCTTTCTGGGAGGAAACTTGTCAGATGCAGATGGGTCTATAGGACCAAGAGCATAGCATACAAAAATATTAGTAGGTACAAATCTTGGCTTGTCGCCAAAGGCTTTCGGCAAGTTCATGGTATTGACTATGATGATACCTTCGATCCAGTAGCAAAGATGGATTCCATATGATTGGAACTTTCCATTGCTGAAACCAAGGGATGGGAAGTCCATCATATGGATGTGAGGAATGCATTTCTTCGCAATGATCTCTTTAAGGAGATCTACATGGAGCAGCCCGAGGATTTATGAAGGACTCATCTTTGGTATTTCAACTGAAGAAGTCCCTTTATGGTCTGAAGCAGGCTTCGAGGGCATGGTATGCCAAGATGGACTCCTACTTGTTGTCACATAACTTTGTATGTTGTAAATCATACCCAAATGTCTACATGCTCAGGATGGCTGATTCACTTCTACTTTTAGTTCTGTATGTCAATGATTTATTGAGCACCGGGTGCTCCACTTCAGCGATTGCTATAGTCAAGAGGATTCTATATGATAGGTTTTTGATGATGGACATGGGTCTGCTACACTTCTTCCTTGGACTCGAGATCATTCAGGATGCATCAAGAATCAAACTTTCTCATGCCAAGTATGCACAAGATCTACTTGAAAGATTTCACATGACAGACTGCAAGTCTGCTCTGACTCCTTTCCTATCAGGAGTCAAACTTGAGGATGGTGGGGAGACTCCACTGGTTGAAAACACACTATACAAACAACTAGTGGGGAGCTTGTTGTATCTCACACACTCCAGACCATACCTCTCCTATCCAATTGGCATAGTTTCCAGGTTCATGTAGGAGCCACACGAGCCACATTGGAAGGCTTCAAAGAGTATCCTTTTATACCTACAGGACACCATCACCTTTGGGATTCATTATGAAACAGACTCTACATTAGATCTCATCGGGTTTACTGATTTTGACTGGGTTGGCGATAACACTGATCGCAAGTCCACATATGGTTACTCACTCAGTATTGGTTCTGAGCCTATTTGTTGGTTGAGAAAGAAGAAAGTTGCCATTGCTCTATCTTTAGCCGAGGCAGAGTACATAGGGGTAGTTAACATAACCGTTCAGGTTATGTGGCTACAACATTTTCTCACTGAGTTGGGCATTCAGTTTCATGAGCTGATCGTCATCTGGTGTGACAACCAGAGCACTCTAAAGTTCTGTAGAGATCCAGTTTAGAGGCAGTGGATGAAGCACATCGAGATCCACATGCACTGCATTCGGGACTTAGTACATGAGGGATCATCGATTTACAATTATGTCCTTCAACAGAATAGACAACATACATCTTCACCAAGACCTTCACTGAGCAGAAGTTCCATTCTCTGTGAAGTCGTCTTGGAGTGGACAGTTTCTTAGCAGCTGTATCTCTTATTTTTACATACATTGTACCTTGAGGGGGGTTTTTCCCATGAGGTTTTCCCTCTTTCCTCACTTTATTTCAGTGTATCTTTTGTATTTGGGTACCTAA
>ML795187.1:426992-473464 GCA_009831015.1 Picea engelmannii
TTTATTTTCACCATAGTGATGTTCAGGGGGGGTGTTGGAGTTACTTCACACACACCTAGGATTTTTTTTTCCTAAGGTTTTTCCTTGTTTATTAGTCATAATTAGTCATTATCCAGTCTCCTATATTTTAGGGGAGAATATTCTCTTTTAGTTGACAATTCAGTTTGACTAGTTGAGTTGAGTATAGATGTTGCATCGATTTTGTCACCATGAAACATTGGGATCATCACCATGATAATTTGACCTTGCCTCGGTATCATCATCACACTAGCACATTACCCTTGATTCCTTGAGTTATCTCCTCACTACTCTTTGTTCAGTTAGCTAACTGAAGACTAGTTGACTAGTTAACTAAACTAGGGGGCAGTTCACTCCTGTAACTGCCTGAGAGACTAGACTAGGTGGCAGTTCACTTTGGTAACTGATAGTGTGTGTCTAGATCACTCTAGAACACCACTATGGTGCATTGGTTCTCCTCTAGTGCACACTCATTGATTTATACATAGTATATCATGTGTAAATTATTCATTATTCAAAACGATTAATGAGTTTTTTTTCATTCTTTCTCTCCTTCTTCTTCTTTCTCAAATTCTCTCTGTAAATGTGTGTATTATTGTTTAGCTACATATATTCTATGTAGGTTCAATACATTTACTTGTTAGTAGAATAATATATTTTCCATGTAACAAATTCCAATATTAATAAGGCCTATTAATAAGGAAGAATAAGCCAAATGTAAGAAGACCTAATAGAAGCTTATGCTTCTAGAAGATATTCCTCTAGATTGTTCTTGTGATATATATATTTAGTATAAATAGGAGTAGAGGGCATGATAAGTTTTTTCTTGAGAATTATTTTAATAGAGAGATGCTCCGCTGGAGGTTTTTCCCTCGAAGAGGCAAACACACATTGTTTTCTATCAATTAAGGTATTATTTTGGTGTTTTTGTTCCTTATATTTCGTTGTTCCACTATTAGTCTCTGTAGTATGTCTATTTTTATTCTATTATAATATATATTGTACCTAACAAGCGGTATAAGAGCACCTTCCTTGGAAAAACATTGTGGGTTATTTTTTTCAGGGTAGAGACATATTCCTATGTTTTAAAACTACAATAATCCATCGTTTAGTTCATAAATATGTGGTAGAGGAAGAATACATGCAGGAAATGCAAGTGATACTTAAGAGCACATTTTTTTCCACCCTTGTAACCCATATTGGTACCCCTTCGAGTGGTAGTGCATTAGAAAACACCTGTATACGGATTGGCCTAGATATCTTGAAGCCCTCCATAGATAAACTGATTGACCACCTAACTGCTATAGTGCCACCGAGAACAACACTCAGGAAGATACTCTGTAGTACCTGTGTAATTGGGTAGTACGGATAAGGGTACAGTCTAACCTACTTAGTTGGTGCCCTGAGATATTAGGCCGAGTACTACTGTTCTATCCCACATGTATATCAGAGAGATATAGCACAAGGGAAACTCTTGTCTGTAGAAACCCTAAATACCCTAACCCTTGGGATGGACACACAATAAAAAAGGAACAAACAAGATCTATTTCCGTGTGACCTTGCCTACGACATTCAGGTTGCAAAATTAATACACATTTCTTCTTGTTAAGAATTTGAACATTTCACCATTGCATTATTATTTAGATCAGATTCTGACTCCGTAGGAGTTAAAAAAAAAAAAAAAACTACCCACTCCATTATTTGAGACCTATCATTTTCAAGACATTTTTTCCGCTGGACCCGACACCTTCTCGACACCCTTATTTGACACCTATCCTATTTTCTTCCTCTTTTCACCCTGAACATATTCACATTATCATTTTTCATTATTTGTTTTTCTTTGGATCCACTCTCCCTCCTTGATACCCCTCATTGCCCCATGGTCAACACTATCAACCAATAATTCCTTCACGTCCAAGACGAATCCAAATAGAAAAAGGTGGAAATCCAACACTCGACCTCTGAACTTTCTTCCACTAATACTCACTTGACAACTTTTGAGGCCAAAGTTATTGGAAAATTGGCTAATGTTAAGGGTGAGTTGGCCTCCCTCACCCTATGGTTAAAACAATCCCATGGTTCTCCCTCCCTTGACCAACCTTCACACTCTGAAGGTGAGAACTATTCCCACGATATTTCCTTTCATTCCAATTCCCTTCTTCCTGACCCCCATATTCCTAGACTTGAGGTGAACAAATTTGATGGATCAGATCCCACAGGTTGGGTCACTCAAATGGAACATTATTTCTCATTGCATGGAATTACTGATTATTTTTCCAAAATTCGTTATGGTGTCCTCTATTTGGATTCATAATGATGGAAATGGTGATAATGGTGTCGAAATACATGCCAAGGGTATGTTGCTTGGACACATTTTTTTGCAGAGCTATATGAACACTAATACACTTACACCGTCCACTATCTCGACCGTTTGACCAAGTTGAAACAATCTGGTAGAGTGAAATACTTTATCTCTACCTTTTATCATTTGGATTTTATAACAGAGGGCATGTCCGATGCCTTCTTTTTTGGATTTCTTTATTGGTGGCCTCAAAGAGGAAATCCTCGCCCAGGTCCTCATGTCTCACCCTTAGACTTGGTTGGAATATACTCATTGTGCCAATGAAGCACCACAAATCGTCTTTACCCAGACCCACAAACCTTCCTTTATTCCCCGCAATTGACCTAACAACCTTGCCCCTCCTCCCACTCCTCTCAAGATCTATAAATTAACTAGGGATGAACTGGTAGAACACCAACTCAAGGTCCTTTGTTATAATTGTGATGGCAAATATTTTCCAAGGCACAAGTGTAAGGAACAAAAGGTTTTTATGGCCATCTCTAAGGATGTTGCCGAAGAAGAGGTAGAGACCCTTGTGACAAAGTTACCTGAGCCAACTGATATTAGTTCTCCCTTTGACTCCCCAAAATTAGAACCAATCATTTCACTGAATTCTCTCATTGGATTCTTTGCTCCCCAAACCCTCAAGCTCATTGGATACATTAAGCATCGAAAGGTCATCATCTTAATTGACAATGTAAACACTCATAATTTTATTCATTGTTTAATTTCCCAAGAAACGAATTTTTATATCCATGCAGTCAAAAAATTTCAAATCATGATTACCAATGAAGGCTCCATGAAATGCGGGGGGCATTGTGAAAATGTGCGTCTCCAAATTGGGTAGTACAATTTGAAATATCATATGTTTTCTATCAACATGGGTGGTTGTGATATTGTTCTCGGTACATAATGGTTACACACACTTGGTCCCATCATCATGTATTTTAAGGAACTAACCATGCAATTCCAATAGGAGGGCCAACAATATGTGTTCCAAGGAATCACAACAACATCCCCTAAGATCATCATTTCCTATTGAATGGAAAAGATCCTAAAAAAGGTCATTCAAAAATTATTTCCCAAATCCATTCTAGTCAAGCAATTGAGAGGCTCGATGCATCCTGATCTCCAATATATCATCTCCAAACACCAAGTTATTTTTTCCACCCCCTAGGGACTTCCTCCTTCCCATGGTGTTCATGATTATTCCATTCCTCTTGTCCCAGGTAGTCTTCCTCCCAATGTTCTCCCTTATCGTCATCCATTTTCCCAAAAAAATGAAATTGAGAAAATTGTTCAAGAATTTCTCTCCGCAGGTGTTATCCACCCTAGTACCAACCCCTATTCTTGTCCTATGGTTATGGTACTTAATAAAGAAGGTACTTGGTGCATGTTTCCAAACTTTTGTGCCCTCAACAAAATCACCATGAAAGACAAATTTCCCATTCTTGTTATTGATGATCTCTTGGATGAATTGAGTGTTGCTCAGTACTTACTAAACTTGATCTTCATTCTGGCTACCATCAGATACATATGCAAGAGGAAGACATTCCTAAGACTACATTTTGAAATCATGAGGGTCACTATGAGTTCTTGGTTATGCCCTTTGGCATGTGTAATTCTCCCTCCACTTTTCAAAGTCTCATGAATCATGTTTTTTATCCTTTTCTCGATCATTTTTTCATATTTTTCTCTGATGATATTTTCATCTGTATTAAAATATGGATAGAACACCTTACCCACGTGGATCAATTTCTCAGTCTACTCTCTCAGCACTAATTTTTTCTCAAGAAATATAAATGTTTCTTTGGAGCATCGAAAGTGGAGTATTTGGGTCATATTGTCGGCAAGGATGGTGTACGCATGGATCCTAAGAAAATTGAAGCTATGTAGGATTGGCCTTGCCCAAAAACTCTCAATACCTTGCATGGTTTTTTGGGTTTAAAGGGCTATTATCACAAGTTTGTTAACAATTATGGTAAAATTGCAGCACCTCTTATTGCTCTCCTTAAAAAGAATGCTTTCACTTGGACTCCAACAACTAATCACTCCTTTCAAGCATTGAAAGAGGCTATTTGTTGGGGAAATGCTTCCAAATTAAAACATTCCATCGGAGCCTCAAGTATTTTTTGGAACAACAAATTTCATCCCAGGAGAAACAAAAATGGGTTACCAAGCTATTTGGCTATGATTATGAGATCATTTATAAGAAGGGAAAAGAAAGTGTGGTGGCTGAAAATCTCTCTAGGAAGTATGAAGAAGAAGGGTCCCCTTTTTCCCTCTCATTCATTGTACCATATTGGCTCTAAGTTCTTCACTAGGAATGGTTTCAAGAGCCAAAAAATTCTTGTCTAATCCAACAATTGAAAGAGAATTCTCCAGTGTTTCTAGCGTACTCTTGGCACAATGAATATCTCCACTACAAAGGTCATTCTTATTTAAGCAATCAATCACAACATAAATCCACGGTGGTTTTTGAGCTTCAAGCTTCACCCAGAGCAGGGAATTCCAGGTTTACAAAACCTAAGAAAGGGTTAAACTTTATTTTTTTTAGGAGGGTATGAAACATGATGTCCACACCTCTGTGGATGAATATAATGTCTGTCAACACAACAAGGGAGAAATTGTCAAAGATCTAGACACACTACAATTGTTGTGGGTGAAGCATGAAGATCAGTGGTTACACCACAACTGTTGTGGGTGAATCATGAAGCTCAATCATTCATCATGGTGGTAGTTGATCTTCTTTCCAAATATGCTCATTTTTGTGCTCCTCAACACCCATTCACCACATTCATAGTGGCTCAAATTTTCATGGATCATATTTTCAAGATTCATAGCATGCTCCATTCTATTGTTTCTAACAGATATCCCACTTTCACTAACAATTTTTGGCAAGAATTATTCAAGCTCTAGGGAACAAAATTTTATCTCAGCACTTCCTATCAACCCCAACCTAATGGCCAAAATGTAGTTGTCAACAATTGTTTGGAAACATATTTATGGTGTTTTGCATCTGGCATGAAAAATCTATGGGATCAATGGTTACCCCTAGCTTAATGGTGGTATAACACATCTTACCATACAAATACTTGCATGACTCCTTTTGAGGCAGTATATGGAGAAAATCCACCTTCAATTCTCTCATACATTCCAAGTGTCTCAAAGGTTCAGGTGGTTGACCAAACTCTTGTAGTTTGATAGGATATTCTCTGTACCCTCAAAGAGAATTTGGTAATGGTTTAGAATCACATGAAACAACAAGCACATCAAGTTCGTTCTAAATGTAAATTTTCTGAAGGGGGCCAAGTGTTTCTTTTAATGCAACCTTATAAGAAAAATTCTCTCAAGGATGAACATTGTTAGAAACTTGCTTCTAAATTTTATGGTCCTTATACCACTTTCAAGCGCGTGGGATCAGTTTCTTACCTGTTATATTTACATAGTCATTATAAGCTCCATCCTATTTTTAATGTCTCATGCTTAAAGAAGATGATTGGAACTAAATTCCAAACTCAAACTAGTTTCGCTGGGCTAGGTGAAGAAGGCTCCATCTGGTTGCAGCCAAAATCCATCTTGGACCATCGTGAGCATCGTCTCCATCACTGAACCATCAAGGAAGTGTTAGTACAATGGAAATATACAAGCCCAACAGATTCCACCTGGGAAGCAACTACCATTCTCTAACCATTTTGTCATCTCAAGCCTTGAGGAAAAATATGTTTTTAAGGGGGAGGGAATATTAGGCACCTAACCTCCCTAATCCCTCATGTAGGTAGAATAATATATTTTCCATGTAATAAAGGCCAATATTAATAACGCATAGTAATAAGAAAGAATAAGTCAAATGTAAGAAGACCTAATAGAAGCTTCCACTTCTAGAAGATCTTCCTCTAGATTGTTCTTGTGATAGATATATTTAGTATAAATAGGAGTTGAGGGAACGCTAAGTTTTATCTTGAGAATTATATTAATAGAGCACTTCTTTGCTGGAGGTTTCCCCCTCGAAGAGGCAAGTGAACATTATTTTCTATCAATAAAGGTATTATTTTGGTTCTATGGTTCCTTATATTTTGTTGTTCTGCTCTTATTCTTTGTAGTATTTCTGTTTTTCTGCTATTATAATAGATCTGGTACCTAACACAATATTTAATATTGGTGAATTTTTCAAAATATCTTTCAGTTGTTGGAAATTTTCTTCACATTTTGGAGTCCATTCAAATTTCACTCCCTTGTTTTGCAAATAAGTGATTGGGCTTACAATATTTGAAAACCATTTTATGAAACTTTGGTAATAAACAACAAGAACCATAAATGATTTGACCTCTGTCACATTTCTTGGAGTTTTCCATCCTCTAATGGCCTCTATCTTATCGGGATCAACTGCTATCCCATCTTCTGATATAATATGCTCCAAGTAGTGAATATTATTTTGATAAAATATACACTTACTTATCTTGGCATACTAATTGTTCTCTCTCAAAAATTGTAGCACCATTATTAAATGTTTCTCATTCTCTTCTTTTATATTTGAATAAATAAGAATATCATCTAAGAAAACAATCATAAACTTGTCCAGGTACTCCTTGAACACTCCATTCATCGGACACATGAAAACAATTGAGGAATTTAAATGTCCAAAAGGCACTACCATAAATTCATAATTCCCATATCTTGTTTTGAATGTTGTCTTGATGATATCCTCTTCTTTTATCCTCACTTGATGATAATATGATCTCAAGTCAATCTTGGAAATATTATTTCACCTTTCAACTAATGAAAAATATCATCAATCCTTGATAAGGGATATGTTTTCTTTAGCGTGAACTTATTGAACCGTCTGGAATCAATACATGACCTTAAGGTTCCATCCTTCTTCTTTACAAAAATAACGGGGGCTCCCTAAGGTGAAACACTTGGGTGTATATGCCCCTTCTTCAAAAGTTCTTCAAGATGCATCTACAACTCTTTAAATTCTGGTGTGCCCATCATGTAAGGTGTCTTGGAAACTGGGGCATATCTTGCCACTAAATGAATAAATAAGTCAATGTCTCTCTTTGGTGGAAATCTTGGTATTTCCCCAAAAACATATTCAAAATACTTGACACTTTATCTATGGATGCCTCTTCCATATGGGATGAAAATTTTTGACATCCCCTTCGGAAACTATTTATTAGATGCATGGATGAAATTTTTCTAACAACTACAACTCTCATAATGCCTTGAATCTTGCCATGCTTCCCTCCCTCATCAAGACAAGTTATCATCTTGTTGTAATAATCTAGTATAGAATGGTGTTTTTCCAACCAATCCATGCCAATTAGACAATCATATGAACCCAATGGTATGATGTTCACATCTACCTTTGTCTTGAGTCCATTCATGTTTATTGGAAAATCTTTAACCAACTCATTGATCTTTCTCTTAGCCATTGTGGTTAACTGAACTAACCAAGATATATTATGCTTACTCCTTTGCAAGTGAAATTTTTTGATAGATCCATAATCAATTTGATGGAAATATTGTGTTGGCATTGATGTCAACATGAAGACAAGAATTACCATAGTGAAGTATGACATGGAACTGCATTGAAAGCTATAGGAATACTAAGTTACAGGAATGCTGTGGAATACCAGATTACATGGGATCACATGTTGAGAAAAATTTAGAATTTGGTATTCATCGATTGTATACATAGGTTGTGTTTAGAATCAGTGAGAGTAGGGCCAAAAGTTAAATGGTTTAATATTATAGTTCGAAATTCTATTAGCAAGAAACTAAACTACGAAGGACAAATGGTGCTCAAGAAATAATCCATTAAATTGTTTATAACTACATGATTATTGTTACAAACATACACAATTCACATGTATTGTTGGAACCAAGAGATAACGAATTTTTATTCCTAAAGGTTGCATGTGAAATTACCATAAAAATCACCGATGAAGATTTGGGGAAAGAAAATCGTGTGACGTATTTATGCAAGGGTGCATACTTATGAGTAAAATACGATTGATGCTATAAAATGCATGGATCTGGTGTGTCAGTATTTTGTATAAATAAAACTCATAGGTGAATATCTTGGTGCGTGGTAAAAGTTTGTTTGGAGAAAGTGTATCGCTTTAATGAGGATGATAGTAAGATGACACTGGGACTGTTTGAAATTACAAGAGAATGATGAAAAAGACATGAATGCAAAGTTCTTCTACCTCCATGCCAAAGATAAATTCCTGAATTGTGTAGTAATTGAGTATGGTTTCTTGCTTGTTTATATAGAGGTATCATGTATCAAAGAGAAATATAGCACTAGAATGGCAGTGTTGAATTTGTGAGTCACATTTAGTTCTTCCATGACAACGTATTCAAACATTCAATATCATACAAGAACTCTGGTAACTCTATTGCAATTTAGTCCGATAATGTTAGGGACCTAACCTCCCTAACCCCTCAAGTGGGTAGAATAATATATTTCCATGTAATAAAGGTCAATATTAATAAGGCCTAGCAATAAGAGGGAATAATTCAAATGTAAGAAGACCTAATAGAAGATTCCGCTTCTAGAAGGATCTTCCTCTAGATTGTTCTTTTGGATAGATAGATTTAGTATAAATAGGAGTAGAGGGTATGAGAAGTTTTGTCTTGAAGAATTATTGTAATATAGTTTTTCTTTGCTAAAGGTTTCCCCCTTGAAGAGGCAAGTGAACATTGTTTCCTATCAAGAAAGGTATAATTCTGGTGTTATGGTTCCATATAATTTGTTGTTTCATTGTTATCTCTGTAGTATTTCCATATTCTGTTGCTATCTCAGTATTATTCTCTACATTATTTCTCTTTTCTATTAATATTATAGACCTGGTACCATACAAGTGGTATCAAAGCGCTTTCCTTGACAAAAAAATGTGGGTTAATTGTTTTCAAGGTAGAGACATATTCCGACGTCTTAAAGCTACATAGATCTATTTTTATGTGCATAAAATTGTGGTCATGGAGTAATACTGTAATACTCCTATTTCCCCCAGCTTGTAATTAATCATTAATTATGATCACCTTGCTATGTCATGTGAACAATGTAAATGTATTAATGTTTAGATTGCCAATAAATGACTGTGGGGGTGAATATTTGAAGTATTGGCCATGATATCACTAGAGCAAAGAGTGAGGAAACTATAGAGAGGGTTCATTATGTAAAAATGACCCAAATTCTCTTTGTTGAAATAATAATCCTCATCCCGATCCCAAATAAGAATAAATTAATGAAATAAGGACTGGTGGTTGAACAATCAAATACCCCAATGAATGGAAGCATGGAGGGTCTAGCTCAAGAGACAGACAATTGTCAGTCCGAAGTACCACAGAACACAGTTTCCTGCAGGCCCAGATTGAACCGAGTTCCTTCTCATAGAAGGAACATGACAGGTCCAGAAAATCCCTAGGGAAAAAGTATAGGGAGTGTGAGAGACAAGGGGGAGACCATGCCCACAAGGGGGTTTGAAACCTAGATATGTAGAGATAAAAGAGGAGAATGCGCGAGGCTATGGGGTTCTGAAGAGTTTGCAGAAAAAACATGAAAGAATATCTGAGAAATTGCAAACATTCCCTAGTGATTTCATGGCTTGGCATGGGGGTGGTCAGGTAACTAAGAATCAATGTCTCTGAGTCTACAATTGGGTGGAAAGGAGAACACCCATAGTCAGTTGGTCGGTGATTGACTGTAATAGATAAGTATTTCATATACCCTACGTACTAGAATTGAAATGAGTGGTTGGATGTCTGTGTCTATGAATAAAATTTGCATTGCATGATTAATATTAGTAATCCTTATTGTTCTTCTGTGAACCCCTACATTTGAATGGTTTCTCTTTGCCTCTTCTTAGCAGTAAGATAACTATTAGACATGGGTATTCAAACAAAATTAGGAACAATATTATGGCTTCTGTGTCAGTTGGAAAATCCTTAAGGGAATATTCCTAAGGATTGATTTTGTAATGTAAGAGTTAGGGTAGACTTCACTGGAATGCTTCAGTTCTATCGAACCCTCGAATTTACCTTCGCATGTTACTAAATTCGAGCTTTGTGGATGGAGGGTGCCTCCTTCAAACCATTCATTTTTCTGACTGATGGCTCATGCTCATGACCCTGACCAATTCACGGCTAAGAGTTGAGCGTGTAGCCTTGGAACTTGTTAGGGAATCCATATGATCAGGACCTTGGAACCCCTCGTTAGGTCCAAAAGGAGCTAAGATATATTGGCTTCGTGACTCTGGGAGTTCAGAGCTCCGTGATGTTATAAATTTACCACATGAAAAACCAACCGAAGGAAATATGATGGTATGATTTCCAGAGAGGTTGATCGATATTTGGCTGTTTCCTTAACTCTGACCCTAGGATCTATCCCATCATTAAACTATGTTCAACTTCTTAGTCGTGAAGTAACGTAAACCATATATCTGAGGATGTTTAATATCACCCTTGACCATTGGATTGATGCCGTGGTCATTCGACGTTGATCAACTCCGAGAGTAAAAAGGAAACTAAACATCCTAACCCATGAAAGATGAAGTCACGAAGTGATGAGGACCATCGATCTGAGCATGCTTTGAGATCTCTCTTGACCGTTGGATCTAAATTATGGTCAGACAGGCGCAAACCACTCTAAGAGTAGAAAGGAAACTAAACTACCAAACCCTCAAATGTTGAAGTCATGAAACAACGAAGGCCATAGATATATGGATCTATGTGGACCTATCTCGACCGTGGGATAAAATTGTATTGGGTGGTTGCTGGCGAGAGTTTGGACTTCATATCTTCAGTTAATTTCACAAGTAGGAGAGGCTAGAGGCTCCTAGAGACTGTCATTCTGGAGTGACATGACATGCTAACATCACCTAGGGTGACATGGACCCATGTTCAACATACCATGTGTCATCCAGATTCATTCTTTTCATAGAACTTATGTGCCAAATGGAACTTGTCATGTGACACTCGTTGATTGGGTGACATGTCATCTCCATATTTTTCCACATGTCACTCCTTGGTGCATAGTTGCTTGACCTAATGGCTAATGGGACCTTGAGAGTTCAGGAGTTCGGAACTCCTGGACGCTTAGGGTGTTAGAACATATGATCCAATAGGGCTGAAGGTTGGAGCCATGTGGTAGGATTCTGGGTTTTTAGGACTCCAGAGGATATGCGAGTAGAGAAAAGGGCGTTCAGTGCCGGAATGCTGAAGCACGAAGACCGAAATCCCTTAATCCTATGCATCGAATGACGATGAATCTCATCTATTTGATTTAACGGTTGATTGATCTCCATAATAGATGTAGGAGTGCTAGGGAACTCTAGGACTTCAAGACTCTCGGAATGTTTCAAAGATGGATAAGAAGGACTAAGGGCAGAAGTCCCAGTAATCGTGAAGGCACGGGGAACATTCCCTGTAACTGCCCCTCTAGTGGCCATGTCATTGCTAAAGAATGACAACCTTGGTCAAGTCCGTTCTTGGTGTGATGGTGAGAATGAGGTGAACCCACGTGGGTGCCACATGGCCTTTTACCAATGATTCCCGAAGAGCTTCTCAATCAAGAGCTCAGATTTGAGCATGGTAATAGTCGTTGGAAAGATATTTACGAGGAAAAGATGATGGAGATATTGGGAAGAGGATTCGAGATGATTGAGAAAAGATAAATTCTTATTCCCCATCCCTTAAAAAGGTACTTAGGGGTCAGGTGTGTTATAGAGTGGTATTCAAGTGGGAAACAACACCTGTCCTTCTTGGGCTCATGAAAGAGTCAAGTGATTATTTTTATTTCTTAGAAAAATTTAAGGGAGAGGGCACCCTACCCTACCCTATATAGCAGAGCATGATTCAGACATAGGCTTGGATGTGACAAAGAACAACCATAAGACTAGTTTACCAAGGATAATATGAGCTTGTTGAGATTGTTACTGTCATATGGAGATTATCTGCATAGGTTCCTTGAGGAGAAGGATGCAGATTAATATTAAGTTGGGATTTACCCAACGATATTGAATCATGCTAGACTGTGGCAGACGAAGCCTATCATTTCTTTTGGAGAAGTGATAGCCAGTCCTACAAAAGTAGTATTATGCCGAGGGGAATTAATAATAAAACTTGGAGACAAATTGCATAAACCTATTTTAAGGAGTACTTGAGTCCAGAAGGAAAATGGACTGAATAGGTGGTAGGAATTGCCTAAAAAGTGGGCTTATGAAGCCTATGTTAATTAAAAGTGTTGATTAAACGAAGGATTTGGAATTGGGAGAACAATCCTCCATGTCTAGAAGCCTTATTGTAGTAGGTGAGATAAACCTACTTTACCTGTTATAACTGAAAAACTGCCTACTAGGGTAATCCCTTTTTGTAAAATAAAAGAAGTCATGAGGACTGAGAATGAACCTCATGGAAGAAGTGAAATGACATGACAACGTTCAAAAGATCATGGTTGTGCTAGGGAAGTATGTATCCCTATTAACTTAATGGCATGTCTAATCAAGAGGAATGAGTCTGGTGACCATTTTCTGAAAAGCGAGGGCAAGTGCAACTCTCTGGATCTAAAGGAAACTGAGAAACAAAGTTGTTTCTGGGTGCATGAATGGTTGGGAAATGTTTTTCTAATCAATTTGATAAACAAAGCTGCATAAATATGGAGTAATTGAGCGAGAAATCACAACAACCTTCCTTGCTTGGTGGATAGAAAAATAATCTACCAAAATTCATGTGGGAGGAGGGAGCGGCCTCCATCCCTGACTGTTGTTGAACACAAGGAAGAATTATGGGTGTACTGGTTAAGGTTGATATACATTTACAACCTATATTTTGTTTTAATGAGAATAGGAAAAACAACTAGAAACTCTACAAAAGTTTAAAAGAAAGAGATGGACTTTATACCTAAGACTAATTATGATCTAGAGATACTCTGGAGTTTTGTATTAAAATAATTAGTAAGCAACATACTTTGAAAATTGTATTTTGGCTTTAACGAAATAGTCCAAAGCTTATTAGAAATTAAAATTCATTATAAATGAGGTAAAATGGTTAATGAAATGTTGATCCTGAATGTGTTAAGAGAAGTGTTGGAGAACTTATAGATGACCAATGGGTTAGGTTGACATCCAGAGGTTGACATATAAGGTATGGCTTGGTATGCTCAAGTAGTAGTGAGAGGGAATCTAGAAAATTATTCCTTTGATAAAAACTTTTGTTAACCAAAAATGGTTTGAGTTATGAAAAATAAACTTGATAAACTGTCTTATTGCCTTGGGTACTGTTGGGATTCCCCAGATGGTATTTATAGGTTGTTGAATAACTTTATAGTAGTTGAGGCAAAAATGCCTGCTTGTTGGTTGTTATCGTATGGAAAGGGGGATATATTTATGATTATATTTGTTAAACTTGCCATGTGGATGACTGCAATCTCTCAATAGAGAGGGAAGCTCAATGTTGAGTATCTCTATGAGACTTTCCATAAGAATGGCAACAATATCCTTGGGAGGAGGCTCTACAAGAATGATATTAAGACCAATTAGATATGAATGGTATTAAATGTGCAAGTGATGCATGTGTAAGATGTAAGAGTATATGTATACTAAAGGCACGATGCAACTGCCTAAATGAATGAAATGTAAGGTAAGAATTTCACTTGCCAAGATTGAATGAATACCATGGATGCATGGTTGACTCTATTATGAAGAGTCATGAAAGTTTCATTTTGAATGATAGCTTGATGGGGATGTGTTCCATTCCCACAGGAAAGGCTAGTATAAATATATGAAAGAGTAAATGAGAAAGGATGCTCTGTTGTCATGATAAGAGGCAACATGATTATGCCTTTGAGTATTGCATGAGAATGATTGTGAACAATCATGAGTTGAATTATTTTAAAGTAAAGATGTATGTGAGATGTGAAATATACCTATGGTAGATACACATAGGCTTATGATTATACATGTGGTTAAGTACAACATGTATGTAAGTTAACAAAACAAGGATTATGTGTTGATAAATAAGTTGGATGCATAACAAAGATGCATATTTATATTCCATCTGAAGCTAACTCAAGGTTGAGGCCATCAAAGATAGTGATGAATATGAAATAAGGAAGTTTCATGCCAATGGAGTTCCCCGTGAAGGAACTATGTAAAGACTCTGTCAGGAGAACATAATCACAATCTTAATGACTGTTGAGAATTAAGTAGTGAGCTACAAGCCTATTTATATAATAATCCTGGATTACATTCTAAAACAAAATGTATGAGTGGAAGACTAACAAATGAATTTTGACCATTCTAATAACTGAATGGTAATGTGCATAATACACAGGTTCATGATTCATTATGAACAATTTTTTTTCTATTGGAGCATGCTAATGTATCCAATAGGTTAGGGTGAGCCTAACCAAGGTTTCTCAAGGAAAAGAGTATGGAGATCCCAATAGGGATTAAATTTCAGAAGAAAAGAAGAAAAAAAAAGAGGAATACTTCTCTCACATTAAAAATCTGAATTGCTTAATAGAGTTGTAAGCCTTAAAAGAGAAGTTGTGGAGACATTTACAACTGGTAAAAAGGAAAATAAAAAAATATGTATAAACCTGTTTAAATCCATGAATGGATAAGGGAAGTGAGGCCTTGGAGTAACTCAATTGGAATAAAAAATCCTAGGCTGTGTAGAAGGAGTTGGAAAAAAGAAGAAAAGGGAAGATCCCTTAACTCCTTTCTTGTTGTAAATTATGTTTTCTTTGGGATGAGAAACTAGTGTGATGATGAAAATAAATGTTTCCATAGTAATGATTATTTAATGGTTATAAAAACAATTGAGAATTGTTTGTGTTTCACTCATGAAAACATTAAGGATAATGTGATGAAGTGCATAAAGATATGCTAGGACATATCTGAAACTGTTTTATTGATTAGAATGCTATGATACATGCATTTTTATTTTATGAGACGACTAATATAATTGTGATGTATGTCATGTGTAGAAAGAAATTGAAAATTTTGGGAAAGAAAATCACCAGTGGTAGAAAACCTCAAAGCATAGGATGAATGCGAGAAGGACGTTGTTGAAAGATTGTTGAGGGGACTTTGGGAGCCCCGTGAAGCACTGCTGATGAGGTAAAAATCATAAAAAGGGGTGCTAGCAACCATAAATGTATAAAAATGTTCATTCCTATATGGCATAAGGTGTGAAGGGATTCGGTAAGTGTTGGAGCAATCGTTCTCAACTGTTTTAAATATAATTCTTAAAATCAAAGGTTGGCCTTTAAGTCATCTTTTACTTCGTGACTTTTACCCACTAAAAACCTCAGTAGTCCTGATATACGAAGTAGCGATGGCCGTTGTACTCCTAAGCCATTGCCATTTAGCCATCAAATGAGATTTTTCACTTTCGTATACCTCAGGATATCGCGTTTCGGGAGTTACAAATCACACGGTTTCCAAGCCTCGATGCGCGAAGTCGCGAAATGACCTTGAAAGGTTACCCAGGTTAGCGTCAAGAGTAAAGTTCTTTAAACCTTAGTTAAGTATTGTCGGGATTTCACGTCTCGGTGATCGCCCTCCCCAAAAATCTTACCGTCATAACTCCGATAGGCGAAGTTGTGAGATACTTTCAAAATTTACCCAGGTTAGTGTCAGGGGTAAGTAATTTTTAACCGTAGTTAAGCAATGTCGAGGTTTCGCGACTCGACATTCACTATTCCAAGAAACTCTACCTTCGTAGCCCTGAGTTGCGAAATCACGATATTAGTTAAATAATGTCGTGGTTTCGCGACTTGGCTTTCACTTTTCCAAGAAACTTTACGCTCGTAGTCTCGAGTCACGAAATCATGATATTAATTAAACATTGATTAATTAAACACTTAATCTGGATCACGTTTTTTCTTAACTAGATTGCGTCATCGCGATCTCAGGTTTTAGGGGCTCGAAGGATAGGAGTGAAATCTATCGATACGACGAACACCGAAAAGGGTGATTAATGTTTAAAGAAAACCTAATTAAAGAAGCTAAGGCAGATTAACTAGCACATTAATACAAATATTAACACGCACCGTCTATGGGTTAAATTTAAATTTTGTTTTGCGCTAATGTGTGTCACGACCCGTCAAAATTTATGGCATTTATGAGAAGAGAGGTGAAGTGATAGGTAAATATATTGTTTTTATTGCTAAATATTTCTCAAAAAATGATTTGACCATTCTGGTTCATAAGGACGTCGGGGTTTTAAATGGTCAAGATATAGAGTTATTTCTCTCATTGTTTAAAATTTCATTTCTATCTTGTGCAAATATGCTTTTCTCACCAGGCTAATTTTTGTATGTATATACATTTTTACTACAAGAGAGCTAAGTCATAGTCCTCTATCATGGCACCATGAAAAGCATCCAAGGCAATTGCTGAGAGTTCAGTGCAAGACTCAGATACTGCTTCCGATACTTCACCTCGAAGTGTTGATTCTGTCAGAACCTGGTCCTCCATCTCTGAGGTTCTTCAGTCTGATTTAGTGAACTATTCAGATGAATCCAGTGATAATGAGAAGGACTATTTGGCCACCAAATACAAAATCATCGTTCAAGCAGAGATGCATAAGATAGCGGCCAGGCCACGACTCCTTCCCTATTATGATATGATCCGATGGGCATTGGATCATGTGGATATCTCGACCATAACTATTATCAACGAGAAGAAGGTGACCATTGGGACCTTCAGACCAGAACATTTGCAGGCGATGTACCAATTGTCACCCACACCAAACTTCTCACACAATGCCGAGTTTCTGGAAGGTTTTAAGCAGAAAGAATGTGAGAAATACGACAAAAATTTGTTTAATTTGATCAAGGATTGGGTCTCACACCCCACAAAGTTTAGGGCATACGGTAACATAGTTTATTCAATCTCCTCCCTGGAACCACAATTCAAATATATAGCAATGATGACCTGTCGGTTGTATGGGAAGGAGGTCACCACACATTTTTTCTCCCATGGGTGCCTCTCATTCATACAGTCGTTGAAGGCTGTTCTTTCGACTGGGCTAAATTGTTGTCAGACAGTTTAACCAGCCGAATTACTGAATATCGGATGTAGAGTGCGAATGGAAAGGCCGCTTCATTTTTTATGTCTGCCTACATCATGGATGCTGTCTGTTTCATGACGCCTTTCCCTCTAATGAGCTGGAGCTAGACTCCATCTGAGGATGAGCCTATCCATGTCTACCACTCCAAACTTTGGGAAGATAAGGCAATAGAATTTATATATGAAATTTTCAATTGGGTAATGGTACCAATGCATGTATCCATCTTCGACAACCCACCGCTCAGTATTTCAGACAACATCACCACCAACTTGAGCAACGTGGTTGATTGGTACATAGAGGCTGAATTTTCATACATCAGGGTTTTTGGCACTTCTGTTCCCCCCTATGCTCTACCATTATTTATACCGGATAGGTTGGTTTGTCATGAAATCGCTAGGCAAAATATGATTGGTGGCATAAGTAAGGAGCTTAAAGGATTTTCGAAGAAGGTATGGCCGCCTTTCCCCATTCATTTGAATACATATTCTTTATTATATTTCGGACACGCAAAAGCCAAGGCAGTGGCTTTGGAGGATATTAAATTGGTCTACATTGAGTTCAAGAAGCACGACCCACACAGGATCGTGGGTAATCACGTGGCTAGTTGTGGCCTTAAAAATTATGAACATGAGCATTCACCTCATGATGGTGTCTTCTGAGGGGCGAGATCCTATGCCGAGGTCCTAAGTTGGATTCAGACCCTGTCGCCGGAGGAGAAGGTTGATTTTTTCAAATTTTAGAAGCACTGACGGAGCTACCTTCCCCCGGTCTTATAGGGTAAGAACCCGCCGACTGCAGATATACAGAAAACAAAAGCCAAGGGCTCAAAAGATTCAGGACCTAACCAAGAGGAACACCAGGAAAGGATGAAGCAAATCGGGGGCCCGAAACAGGAAGCTGAGATCTCCAACCCTTCAAGTGAGCTAGCCTCAGTTGTTACCTTAGGGAAATCATCCAAGCAAATCGACAATCCCATCATTTTTGTTACTCCCCTACAGTCCACAAAGGGGATCCCAGACGTAGGATGGATTTTTGGCGAAGAACTAACACCCATAACTGTGGAAAAGTTGCCTCCGAACAAGTTTTTCTTCGATAAGAAGAGAAAGGCCGTTGTGAAGCAGGAACTTTATCAAGAAGCAGACACGTTAACAAATAAATTTAAAATCCTCGCCGATGGGAGAGCCATGAAAAAAGAGGAATTTGCAACCCAAATAGCAAGGACGTTGGGGGCTTTTTCTACAGCCAACCAATTCTCTGTCGAGTCCCTAAAAGAACAGTTGAAGAAAAAAAACAGCTTGATCAAAAGTTTGGAGGCTAAGCTGGTTACAGTAGAGGCAGCTGCCAGAGATCAAATGAACACAGGTATAGAGCAAGCTAGAGCAGTCAATCAAAAAGAAATCGAATGGCCTAAGTCCGATCTTGAACAACCACAACAGGTGGCCTAGACCATCCAATCACAGATAAGCCAGCAAGAGGAGTTAATAGGGCAATTACAAGACAAATTAAATTTTGTCGAAAGCCATGTGATAGATATCGAGATATTCCAATCCCAAGCCATAGAAATTTGAAAAAGAGTGTCAGCAGCTGAACAATATTTACTTGCTAAGGTGGAGACCATTCAAAATCTCTTCCAAATCATTGATCGAGTGTTGGAAGACATCTCCCTAAGAGAAAGAGAAGGCAGGGCAACTCGGTCCGTTTTCCAAGAGGTTGTTTTATCCATGAAGAAAAAGGAAATGGGAAATAGTTCCAAGCTCTCCATCCCAGACCAGACCAGAGGTAACATCTTACTGAAGGCATGGGAATGAAATATATCAGAGAGCAGAGAGCGAGCTAAAGAGGTGAGAAATTTTTGTGAAGAAACTCTTGGGGAGATACATGAAAGTTTGTTGGGTCTTGATAGTGAAAGAAACACCAGGACACTGGGCCAGGTGGATATAGCCAAGCACCTGCTCAACATCAAGGAGAATGAGGAAAGAAAGAAGACTGAAATAACATAGGTAACTCAAACAGATATAGTCCAGGTGGATAAGTGGCTAATAAATCCAAGTGTATTGTTATGTTCTATCACCACTAAAGATCGACAAGTAGGAGGAAGGTTTCCACAGTTAGCGAAGGATTGTTACACCTTCGAGGCAAACAACCAAGCGGAACCTTCTAGGTTGATAACCCAACTGGTGGAGAGGTCCGTCACTTGCACACAATAGGCGAAGGGACAGTTTTCGGGCACCAAAAAATGACATGTGTCTACCCGTTCTTTTTCCAGAACCTGAAGTTTAAATAAAGGAAGGTGATCCATCTGCCCAAAAGAGGACAAAGGCAAAGAATTGGAACACATAAATCTCCTTTTTGTAACCGAAAAAACTCCTGGGACGATTGAGATCCTAGCATGCAGAAGTTGTATAAATATGTAATTAGAAGAAAGAAAAGAGGTTGGACCTTTTTGGTCGATTGTAATAGAGACTCTCTCCTTTTGAAACTTAATACAAAGCAATCCAAAGATTCCCGATTCTGTCAAGACTATCAAGATTCCCGATTCAATTTCATTTCGCATATATATATCTGATGAATGTTTTTACTACAATTTAGTAAAACCTCTACTATGGTGATCAATTTTTAGTCATCTATATCATTTACAGTTTTTCCTCTGTATCGACTATTAGCAGGTATAAGACCTGTGAACCCTTTAGATCATCATATTTTATGCTTTGTCAAATTTCTTCTTATCTTTTTCTTCTTCTGTTTACAAGGTGAGATTCTCCCTTGATAGGAGCCTCGCATTATAGACAGCTTAATGTTTTTCTCACATTTCACACACCATTTATTTAAAATATATCTCAGTTATGGGAAAAGGCCTTTGGTTTTCACTTTATCTTCAATATCGGATTCAAAGTTCTCTTTTATATGATCAAATTGATACAGCATAAAAAACCTCAAACTCTGATTTAATTTTCCTGTTCCTCTATGACTGTCCCTATTGTAAGACAACCTAATATTGAACCCGACTTGTTGGACCAAACCCATATCGCTTTGAACCTTTTCGATACCATACTTAAAACATCCACCACCCGGGTAGAACTTGAACATTCATGGGCCACAATTGAACGAGATATAAACATCTAGGAACAGTTGGAAGCGAGACAATGACAACCTGGAAATCAACCTTAGCTTCCTTTCCCGAAGGTTGATTCTCCCCCCTTTTTTATCCTTTACTCACTTTCAGATGCCTAGACACTGTACTTTCTAAGCCTTAAGTACAGACTTTGGAACAACAGTAAGAATCCATTCTCAAAAGATTTCATTATCTTACTAATATGTAAATAATTTTGAGTGGCTATTGTATGCCATTTCTACCCTAGCATGGTAAGATTCACGAAAGAAGAATATGAATAATAGATAGAGGAAGTCTATGCCAGTCAAGGATGAGTTATAATCCTTGAAAAAAAATGAATGAGTAAGGAGTACCATGGGTACAATGACCCATCTAGGGATATTGGGAATAAAGGTTCTCATAGTTAGCACATTGCATGGAATGCATTGAGGAAATGCATGTTTGCATAAGAGGGAAGACAATGGATTTACCATTAAGGAAGGATGACCTTCCAATACTCTACCATAGATGATTTTAGGGGCTAAATTTCGCAAATGGGCTAATTTTCCATGGTTTTTCCCAAAAAAGGATTCGCTAATTTCCATTTTTTCTAAAAAAGATTCGCCCAAATTCCATAGAATAAAATTATTTTACTGTAAAAATCGCCAAAGTGTTATAGAAACTATATAAAATCCTTAGAAATTTGAATATTTTTAGAAATCTATTGCCAAAAATTTTACATTTTACATATTAAGGACTAGTAAGCTTAGCCCAGGTTTCTACATTTTAATATAAACTCTCATCCTTAAAATCATCCCTGTACTCTACTTGAATTGTAGAGGTGTTAAAGAAAAGAGAATTTTTGGTGGCCATGAGTGTTGGCACTCTGGTTACTAATGAAGGAAGAATTCTTGGGTGCATTAAAGAGAAACTTTTAGTTTCAGATGTGTTGATTTGGGATTGTGATAATCCTGTAATAGGAAGTATAGTCCTACAGTAAGAGTGAATGAGAATGATTAAACCTATGGTGAAGAGGTTGGTTGAGCTCCAACACACCATGGAAAAGTGTTTGTCATAAGTATGACAATATTGAACCCAATGTAAGGGTACATTGGGTATGAATGTGGCCATGAATATTGGCACATTGTTTAAAGTCAACTGAAATTTGAGTTGCATTTGGAAAATTTGGTATGTTGAAAGGATGCATATGTAAATAATGATATTTCCTTTTTCTATGTACCCTTGAATAGTTGAAAATGACTTGGACTATTAGTATGCATAGTTTTGAAAATATAATGTGCATGAAAACTAACAATTTGTTTGGTTGAGGAATGTTGGAATTGCAGGAAGAAAAGGGTCTTGGATATGGCAGTGTTGTAAGCCCATAAGGAAGACCAATTACCTGCTGAGCTAAACTTCTATGGGAAGGAATGTCCCATACTTATGAATCTGGTTCCTGTGTGGAACATATCTGAAAATAAATGTGGAATTTGAAATTCTGTGGGTGATATATTTGCAAGAAAATTATGAATTTGAAATTGATGATAATACCTCATAATTTCTGTATACTTATGATACACGTGAGACGAAAACGATCTGTCTAGGGAGGACATGTGAAGGGTATCAAGATGGAAAGCATGAAAAATGCTACTATTGAGACATGAGAACCCTGTGGTAAGCCATGATCACCCTAGAATATGTTGTGATGTGGCAACACAAGCTGGAGGGACTCCTCGACAGAGAAAGTCTGAGGGATGCCTCGACTGCAAGGCTCAGTGAAGTATTTAGAACTCTGCATGTGTGAGAAATCCTTGGAAAGGCAAGATGGATCTCCTGAGGGACTGTATAGTAGAGAAGGGGATGCTTGAGCCTGGGCCTAGAGGGTGAGTGACCACAAGGAAGAGGAGACTTTGATAATTCTTATAAACTATTGATTGGGATCATGCACACAATGGGCATGTCAAGGAAAAATAGTGAGCTAAGATAACAAGACAACCATATGGATGAAAATCCATGAACTACATAGATAAGTATTGTGATAGATTATGAAATCTTTTCTCTTGAATTTTTCACAACAATAAGATGTTTGCATGTGAAATTTTGATTAATATGCTTGTTGTCCAAAATTATTGGAGGCAAGCGATGAAGGCCAATGGTATGAAAAGGACCTAACCAGGAAAGAGGATCAATATTTCTGAGGAAACTAAATGAAAAAGGCATGAAAGGTGTTACTGAGAAAGAACATCGAGGACAATTTTCCTTTTTAAGGGGGAGGGGATTGTAATACCCCTTTTTCCCCCAGCTTTTAATTAATCATTAATTATGATCATCATGCTATGGCATGTGAACAATGTAAATGTATTATTGTTTATATTTGATCCAGGTGGATATTGGTGGCCACCTACCTATTCCAATTGGACCCACACCATTTTTTCTTTCAGTTTTTCAGTTTCCTTAATTGTAGCACAATTTACTATTTTTAGCAGTGTTTTGGGTCCTGAACTTCAGGAGCCGTTTTGAGGCCCTAAACGAAGTTTTTTTTGGCATCAATGCTTCGGTGAATTTGAGTCCGTTGCAAATGCGATATTCGCTATCAACACTGTAGTCCTTGGATAGATCTTTCTAATGATGTATCATGTGTGTCAAACTGAGATAGTATGCCAAAGTCACGACCCCGGGAAATTGATGTACCAATTTACCTTGACGGGTGTTATAACCCTAAATTGCACCACACATGCTTACCTGGCATCAGGACAACTCATATCCTTTCTTTGCCAAAAACACTGTGGAACAACTCTTTGAAAATCCTCTTGTGTAAAGGCCCATGCGCTCTAACCCATTACTGCACGCGTGTACATGCTGGCTGACCCAAAACAACCCGCGTGGACCGACAAAAGCATGAAAAAAATGAAAGTTGCCAATGGAACAAAAATCTATGGGTGAGTTAACTGAAACTCCCGACCATGCATGGCTAAGGGTTCATCCAAATACCTAGCTCCTTCGAGCCTATAAAAGAAGGGGTAGGGGTACCATTTGGAAGGAGGAAGAATATAGCAAAGAAACTCTGCCCATTTACGTATTCCATTGTCCCAACCCTTTAGCCTTTCCTAATGCCAAAGGAGATTTAAAGAAAAGAAATTGAAGGACAGAATAAGAGGAGCCCAGGATCAAGTCCAAGGAGCGGTGGCCGATCTCAGCTTTTGTAAGTTGACTCATTTTAAGTAATAAAGAGAATGCTTTTCTCGTCCCAATTCATGAACTTTTTACGGTTTGATTAGTTTATGTTTGATTTCTAACATGTGAGTATATAAGTAGTATGCATGCATAGTTGTTGCTCGTCTTGAATGCAGGTCAGCTTTGGAAGGAGTATTGCGAACAAGTAATCAAGCACAATGGAGGATCGACATCAAACACCGGTAACAAGGTAGGTTGATCTTTCCATGCATTTACTAAGAAAAGGGGATTTAAATCTAGGGATGAAGGTAGAAAGTAATTTCTATTCTGTCATATTTGCATGCAAAGTCTGAACTCTATTTGCTAGTCCGTAGGGTGTTTTTCCCCAACAACAGAATTGGCGACCATACTGGGGATTAACTCTTTAGGGTTCCTAGAATTTTATTTATTTTTTGGGTAGTTTAAAGACTAGTTTTTCTTGCCTGTCTTTTCTTTTCGTTTCTGTAAAGTCTGAGCTAGCAGGGAGTCTGGTTTTCCATACCAGCTTTCCCTGACTTTTGCTTGACTATGTTTTTTGGGACCCACAGAGGTACACGCAGCCTGCACAAGGCCTGCACACGTGTACCCTCTCCCTATCCTCTTACAGCCCGCGTGTGAACGCTAGCTGTAGAGGTAGCAGTAGTGTGTAGGAGCTCAGAGAACCTCAGAGGCAGTCCTCCTCTTCCCTTTCAGAATCACATATTCTCAAGGGGTTTTCTGGAATTCTGTCTGAGTCTTGTTTGCTAACAGTCCTATCTCAGATTGTTTTTGCCTTATTATTTTTTCCTTGCATTATTTGTTTTTCTGTTAAAAAGAGTATCCAAGCCTTCAAGGGATCCTGGTTATCAATATCAGTGGTCTCTTCCTGGTTTGGTCTGTCTGTTTTCATTTTTTCTTAGAGTTTAGATATTCACGCAGCCTGTACAAGGTCAGCTCGCGTGTACAAGCCCTTTGTCTCTGTTTAGCGCGCGTTCGCACATGTGTCGTTTGAGTAACAGTCGCGTGCTTGTATGGGCTACTTTTTGTTAAGGGTAAGGCAGTCATCCTCCCCTTTGATAAGAAGTATTCCTCTCAAGTGTTTGAATCTCTATTTGAATAGTCAGTAGCTTAGGATTATTTTTACCCTTAGCTTGCTTTTTCTCATTTAAAACATTGTGAGAAAAATATTTTTTTTTTTTACGGTTTTTAGACAAGTGTGAGAGTCATTGTTTTTACAATTACTATTGTGTGATTTTTTAATCCAATTCTTTGCGATCTGCTCTTTAATCCATAATTGTTTTTCTTGGTTTTTTGCTTGTCGGTATTTTCCCTTTCTTGCTTTACTAGCACTTAAATAAAATAAAAAATCTTTTTTCATTTTCTTCTTTGGTTGAAGAGTGTGTTTCTACATCATTAGCTAGGGAAAAGTCTTTTATTTCATAAGTTTTTGCAGTTCACTTAGATCATAAGTAGCTCATAGTTGAGTGAAATTCCTTTGAGTTTGCTGTCCAAAATCTTAGAAAAGTTAAAAAATCTTTCTTTTGAAAAGTTGTTGAAATTTTGCATTCAGTAAAAGTTTTGTTTCCATCTTTTTTATTCATTTTTTTGCTTTCATCTTTTACACATCATCAGTTTCACCGTCATACCCCTTGACATAAGACAAAGCCATAAAAGTAATGCTAAATTTAAAATCTACTAGACTTTTATGTTTGTAGGGTTCACAAACTAGTTCAGGACTAGGGCCTTGGATTAGGTTGGAGAGGAAACTCTTCAAGGCCATTTAAAATCAAACATTGGAGTCTGAGATAGGGAGTGTTTAAGTCCAGTTTCGTGGAAGTTATCCGGGACCCCCCTCTAACACAGGGGATAAACATGAGGTTGCGTGCGGAAAGGTAGCGGAGATAACCCCTCCAAAGTCAGACCAATCATAGTGGAGAACACATATAGATGGATTTTTTTGGGATTCCGTCATTTGCATTTGCCATGGGGCTTCATGGGTCTCAATTCCATTTGAGGTCCTCAGTTGTCTTTCAGACCATTTGTTCTCGATACCCTTGACAGGTTTCGGGCTCGATACCTTGCTCATTGTGGTTTACCCGACTTTTGACTGTACCCGCCTGGTGACTGTTCGTGTGCTGGCAACCTAGTTGCCAATCTTTGTTAGGGACATACACAGGTGACTGCGGGGGTATACCGTGGTACCTAGGATAGACACCGGGCCATGATTTGCAGAGTATACCCAGAAGGTGCTTCCATGTTCGAGTTGCACTTGCACTGGTAAGTTGCTCTAGTGTTGGCTATTGTAACCGTTCTTCCAATTAATTTTGTGTTTGCTTGTCTTATCTTCTAGGGACTTTTTTCTTAGTGTGTGTTACTTTTGAGCGTTTAAACTACCTTAGAGTGTCTTGGATATTCTCACATAGTGGAGGATCTTGAGTTCCGCCAGTCACGAAGGCTTCTTGGCCTGCCGCCGGTTACACTGGAGCCACCCCCGCCACCATTAAGGCGGAAGCTAGACCAACAAGGGTCTTTTGAAGCGACCGGGTTACAAACATGGTGCTCGAACAAACCCTGGAGGAATCGACCATTTTGGACCTTGAAGCAACCGCTCTTGGCTCGGTTGAAACCCCAATCACTGATCTCTAGTCACCTTTCATTGTACCAATTCAATTTTATGAGCACCAGACAGTGTCGCACACAACAATGGAAACAAATGCTGTTACTTCTTCTGGAAATTCTTCAGTTCCCACCATGGTTGTCACCACAGGGGAGTCATCTCCTAACCTACCGTCGTCGCTCCGAGCCACCATGGTCTCGACCGCAACTACTTCGCACAGTGGTCCGAACCCGTCTTTGGCGGTGGCCACAACCCCTTTCACACCTAGTGCGATAGGCCCTCCGTTCTCATATAGCATGCCTAGTTCGGGTACAAGTCTTGTATTGTCCTACTCCACTTTACAGACTTTGGGTCTGGGGGCAGGGAGCTCTAGCGCTCCTCTGCAAGGTCACATGGGGGGCACTCCTGTCCCTTTTAATGCTTTTCCTTACGCAGGAGGTCATATCCCTCCTTCGTCCCCTTCACTCGGTGGTTTGCATTAGCAATCCACTGGGAAATCTATACACAATAGTTTATTTGGAGTGGGGAGTCAAGGACCACCTTCGCATAGCATGACGGTAGGTTCGACACCGTTTTCTTGGAACAAAACATTTGGTAACAAAACCTCCTCGTCAGCCGCTTTCTCGACTGGGGGAAACCCCATTTTTGGACAATCTACTCCTGGGCAGGGTACTATTCCTGCATAGGGGGGAAACTTAGCAGGACCTTGGAATTCAGGGCAAGGATCCGTTCCCTCCTCCAGAATGCCGATCTGGGGTAATTCTTTCCACAATCAATGGAACCTCAGACAAACTACTATGCCTATCCCTACGGGACCGGCATGGGGTAATCCTTCCCAAAGTCCTTCGAACACAATGCATGCCCAACAATCTATGTCCTATTTCAGAAATCAGCCGATGATGTCTCCACATATGAAAAATCCTTACGCTGGCCAGGGCCATGATTTTTACCAGAATCCGGGCCAGCAACCAAACTTTTCCTGGCAACCTGGTGCCAGTCAAACTCCAGGACCCTTTTTCCCAGGTTATCAGCAGCAACCCAAACTACCTTTCCTGGGGACTTTACACTTGCCAGATTTGACGAGGTTGTTGAATGACCCCATTTTTCACAATCCGCGTTGGCCTCCTATGCCGACGAAGTTGCCTTCGGACGTTCCAAAGTTTGAAGCCAAGCCTAATGAAGATCCAGGAGATCATGTGACTACCTTTCATCTTTGGTGCTCATATAACTCATTGAAAGATGACTCCGTACAGTTGCGAATGTTTCAACGTACTCTCATTGGGAGTGCGACGAAATGGTACATTGAGCTCGATCACTCAAGATACTCTTCTTTTAGCGAATTGGCGATGGCTTTCCTTAACCATTTCCAGTTACCTGTGAGATATGACGCTGTCATAGAGTTGCTTGCTAATTTCGAACAGACAACAACGAACCATATCTCTGATCACATCGGAGAATGGAGACACCAGAAGAGTTTAATCTAAGTACCAGTCCCACCAGCATTCCTGCTTGAGTGGTTCCTTAAGTCTTTGGTCTCGCATTTATCCAAAGACGTCGTGACATCCAGAGTTTTCTCTGAAGAGGACGCTATCATGAGGGCTCAACAGTTTGAGCTCATCTATTCTCAGTCCGGTTTATTATACAACATTTTGCCAGATGCGCGATGTTCATTACTGGATAAAACTAGAAAGAGAGCTGTACCGCATGCTGATGGTATCGTCGGTTCAGCACAAATTAAGCTCGTTGAGAAATTGACAAAGAAGTTGCAACAATTATCCATACAACACACAACGGCTAGTCAAACTACTGCTTTGGCTTCTCCCCCTACCCAAACATCGAAAGTACACACAGTGCAGTCAACTAACCCAAAGGCCACCCAACAACCTGAAGGGAAGAAAAAACAACGAAAGAAGGGTAAGGGGGATAAAAAACCCAACAATAATGTTGGTGGGGACAACACTGAAAAACGGAAGGAAAGGTATCCATGCAACTTTTGCGTGGAAGACCACCCGACCCATCTATGTCCTCAGCTTGCAGAGGCCCAAAAATTTGTCACACAACAACAACAGGTGGTGTTGACGAACCCATTTCAGCATGGGCAAAATCTAACTCAAGCCTCTACAAGTACGGAAGGGGGCAGCCAAGAAAATTGCCTGCCTCCGAACAACCCCTCATCTGCGAATGTATATATGGTTAGGGGTGATGCTTTCATATCTACTAGAGCACATGATTATAGTAAACCAAGTGCTTCTGAGAAGGGTAAAGAAGATGACCTCCCATCTCTTCCTCTACAGATTGCAAAGACGTTGGGAGAAACAATGAGACGCATTCCAAAAGGTGCATTTAAAAAATCTTCTCATAACCCAAACGCAAGGGCCGCCCAGAACTACTCTGTGGTGGAAGATTTATCACAAAACCCTTATGCGATGTTTGCTTTGGAGGTCCTCCAAAGCTGCCCTACTTAGAGGAAAGCCTTGTTAACCGCTTTGGGCTCTACTGATACTTGTAATCCGGGTACCATTATGTTAGATACAACTGACTTAAAACCTCGTCTGCCTTACCACGTAGCGTTTCAGATAGTGGTGGCTTATCCCACGAAAATTTTTACTTGAAATATCTTCCGCACAGTGGTTGATGAGGGTGCCTCGACATGCGTTATGTCATTGGCATGTTGGAAGGCCATTGGCCAGCCTGTTCTGTCTCCGTCACCTACTCTCCTCACTGCTTTTGACGGTCGTTCATTCCAACCACATGGTATCATTCCGTCTTTCCCTGTGCAGTTAGGAGGGAAGACCATGTGCGTCGAGGTAGAAGTAGTCGACGCTCCCCTCGACTATAATCTTTTGTTGGGAAGGAGTTGGACTTACGCTATGCAAGCCATGGTCGCTACAGTTTTCTGGGTCTTGTTGTTTCCACACGAGGGACAGATTGTGACCATAGATCAATTGTCTTTCTCCAGACCCGTCACTGGGGGCATCCATGGTGCCGATGATTGATAATCCTCAACCAGGTGTTGTTAACGTAGGGGTTGGTTTGTGCCCATCCTTGATGGGTACCTTCGATTACCTGCCCCCTCAAGGTGATATCAAATTTATATCCAATCATCATAAGGTTGAGATTTTTCAGGTTTCGTCGTTCCGCACGACTTACTTCGATGACCCATGGATACTTCCTTCCCCTTCAGCCATGATGGATGAGACAGGGCACTTGGGTATGTCCATGCCCTTGTTCGTCGCTGAAGTAGCGTACTCTTTAGTCCAGCAAGCTTCGGCTAACATTAATCCAACTCCTGCACAAGAGTTAGATCCACTTCTAGAGCCTATTTGGGCTCAGGGTTCTCTCTCCAACATCGATTCGTTAGACTTAGTCTTTCCCTCTGATGAAGTAGCAATCGAAGCAATGACTAGTTCGAACAAACCTTGGGAAGATCTTCATCACACATCATATTTCCTCCCAGAGTTAAGCCAAATCGAAGCAGGAGAATTAATCATGACTATGACGGGAGATCGACCTTGTCCTATTAATCTCTTAGCTACACACGAAATTTATGCTAAGAGCAATATGGAAACTATCGCTGAAACTATACCGATCAATATCTCCCGAAACCCTGGCAGCGTGGAGAATGTTTTTTTCAGAGCTGACTGCTCCCCCGAAGAGATTCAACTCTATACAGATCTTTTTAAAGAATTCCATGACGTTTTGGCCTAGTCTTACGAGGAGATACCCGACATCGACCCACAAAGTGTCGATCATGAGCTACCTTTGTTGTTTTTTAAGCTCGCTTTGAGATCCAAAAGAAACATCCAGCGAGACTGCATTTATGCTTTTCGATCTTGTCCGGATTAACTGAGAAAAGTAACCATTATGGTGTCTTCTTTAAGCCCTTTTCATGCTCCTTAAAGATGAAAAGATTGCTGAGTGACCTTGTTTCTTCACACTCGTTAAATTGGTCTAGAAGAACGTTCCTTAAACGAGTCCTCTATTAAGCCACTTTCAGACCCTCTAAACATGAAAAGATTGCCGAGCTATCTTGTGGCCTGTCACGCTCGTTAAACTAAAATTTGAAGTCACGTCTGTCCGGCGGTAGTTTACCCCTTTTTTGGTCTAGAAAGTCAACTCTACGAACAAAGGTATACTCTATAGAACTTTCATTCTTTAGAAGAGTACTCTTAGGTATAATTTTATCCCTTTTTCGGGCCTAAGGTACTAAACTTACGAAAAAGAAACCCCCACGGAGACCATAGTTAAGCTCTTTTCAGACTCCCTAAAATTGAAAAGATCACCGAGTGACCTTATTATTTCACACTCGTTAAATTGGTCCAGAAGAATATTCTTGACGGAGTCCATAGTTAAGCTTTTTTCAGACTCCTTAAAAGTGAAAAAATGGCCGAGTGATCTTGTCCTTGTCACACTCGTTAAAATGGTTTTGAATCGACGTCTAATCGGTGCTAGTTTACCCCTTTTTCGAACCGACTAGACTATCTTCGAAAAAGATACCCCAGTGGAGCCTCCTTTTATGTTTTTTCAGACTCTCTAAATATGAAAAACCATTGAGCTTACCTTCTCTGGGCTCATTAAAATTACATCGAAGGACGTTACCATTGTGTGTTTTATCAATCGCATTTGCATACATTATCCACCAATCTTGTGACAGTTTGCTTCTGTGTCTTAACACCTTTGGCCGTCGGAGGATTTTTCTCGAGTATCATTTTACTAGAACATCAGTTTTGTCCTTGTGCCTTGAGCTTGTATGTTTGCAATACTCATTCCTCCATTGTAACATGATATTCCTTTATTCTTTTTCCACCATTATCGAAAAGAACAAAAAAAATCAAATATACCCCAAAAAGAGGAAGGGAAAAGTATTTTCTTTATTGGCAGCATAATGAGTCGCCCTTGGATAAAGCACATCTGTCCATTTTTTCATCAGACTATGGGATGTAGTATGACCTTAGGAAGCTATTCTCTCTATATAGAGTTGTGTCCTCCATCATTTGGTTATTCTTCCAAACATATGGAGAGTTTGCGTTGCCTCCTACTCCATAGACTTATGATTAACATTCATACTACCTGAGTCTCATCACTTGTCATGATATTGTCCAAGGGAAGTTTGTCACTAAGCCTAAGTCGGCCCCTCTGCAATGTGTCTTTTGTCCGCATACCCGACCATCCTGAACGTCCAATCAAGTCCTTGTTCGAAATCACTGAAGCCTTTAGTCCGATCATCAAGATTATCAAGTCCATGATCGACGAGCCATCAAAGACCTATGGGTAGTGCAGTTGTACACTCATATTACACTCCTACCCAAGTTTTGAAAGATTTTGAAGTTGTTTCTCGAGCTCTGAAGATCTCATCTCCAGCCATCAGGCCGAATCAACTTATGGAAGATGGATACTCTATATGTATATCTTTTTGATTTCAAGATGTAGCTCTGTTGTGTATTGTTCGCGGCTACTCTTTATAGTTATTTGACATGGATCTACAGTGTATTTGATTGGTAGCCATGGTTCTATTTTTATCTCGAGCATGGGTATGCCCACCTTGGTGAGACATTTGTTATTTTGTAGACGACACCTCCCGATTCCTGATCCTTGGGCTCAATCGTTCGTCACATCAGTAAAGATTGGTAATGTATTTCGGCCATCAGATGCTCTTTTGACCTCACACATTAGGGGGCATATGTTATAACCCTAAATTGCACCACACATTCTTACCTGGCATCAGGCCAACTCATATCCTTTCTTTGCCAAAAACACTGTTGAACAACTCTTTGAAAATCCTCTTGTGTAAAGGCCCACGCGCTCTAACCCATTACTACACGCGTGTACACGCTGGCTGACGCAAAACAACCCACGTGGACCGACAAAAGCATGAAAAAAAGGAAAGTTGCTGATGGAACAAAAAGCTATGGGTGAGTTAACTGAAACTCCTGGCCATGCATGGCCAAGTGTTCATCCAAATACCTAGCTCCTTCTATCCTATAAAAGAAGGGGTAGGGGTACCATTTGGAAGGAGGAAGAATATAGCAAAGAAACTTTGCCCATTTACTTATTCCATTGTCCCAACCCTTTAGCCTTTCCTAATTCCAAAGGAGATTTAAAGCAAAGCAGTTGAAGGATAGAAGAAGAGGAGCCCAGGATCAGGTTCAAGGCGCGGTGGACGGTCTTAGCTTTTGTAAGTTGACTAATTTTAAGTAATAAAGAGAATGCTTTTCCCATCCCAATTCATGAAATTTTTATGGTTTGATTAGTTTATGTTTGATTTCTAACCCGTGAGTATATAAGTAGTATGCATGCATAGTTGTTTCTCGTCTTGAATGCCGGTCAACTTTGGAAGGAGTATTGGGAACAAGTAATCAAGCACAACGGAGGATCAACATCAAACGCCGGTAACAAGGTAGGTTGATCTTTCCATGCATTTACTAAGAAAAGGGGATTTAAATCTAGGGATGAAGGTAGAAAGTAATTTCTATTCGGTCATATCTGCATGCAAAGTCTGAACTCTATTTGCTAGCCTATAGGGTGTTTTTCCCCAACAACAACGGGGCCCATATTCTAGCGTTTCATCTCCTAGGGTTAGATTTTTGGATGTTTAGGGTTTTCCATTGTTTCTCGATAATATATAGGCCTTTTGGCCTCATTGTAACACAGAGTTCAAAGGCTAGTAGCTGCCACATCTCTTCTTAGAGATAAGCTACCAGCGCTCGAGCTATTTTATTTCCATTCTGTCTGTAAGCATATTTCATTCACTTGTTGTTAATGAAATGAAGTTTTACTTCTACTGCATCTCTACGTTTATGTGTATTTCTGTATTTCATTGTGTTCCTACATAAATCTGGATTAGTGGTATCAGAGAAGTCTACTCTTTCTGGATCCTTCTTTGCATGTCCCCATCGAGGTCAGGGTATAAGGAGTTAGGGCTCGATCTGGTTGAACCGTTGCAAGATCAATCTTGCAAACCCCGACGGCCGCCCATGGGAGAAGAAAAGAAAGATGAGGGAGTAGGAGATCCTATCAAATTATTGCTCGAGGAGGCCCTCGAGAAACAAAGGAACGCGATGATGGACAACTTTTCCCAGATCCTTCAACGAGTGCCCACTAACAACGCATCTTTATCCAACAACCACTCGAGAGGCGCTACTCCTTTTAAGGTACAAGTAAACTTTGACATTCCCATATTTGAGGGCCAAATAGATGTAGATGTTGTAGATAGATGGTTGAATCTATTAGAAGCATATTTCTCGGTTCATGACTTTTTCGATCGAGAAAGGATTATTTTTGCACTCCTTAAAGCCACCCCCCACGTCAAGGACTGGTGGGAAACCTACTGGGAGAAACAGAGCGAGGGGGAACCCTCTCTGTTCTTGGTCGCACCCACTTGGAATTATTTCCAAGATGCCATCAAGGAATAATATTATCCCATGGGGAGCTATGAGAACAAATATATACAATGGACTACACTGCGGCATCAATGGGAGCAAGATGTGAATGAGCTGACGAATCTATTTCATACCCTATGCACGAAGTTGCGTATCAAAGATTCAGAGAAAAAATTGGTGTTAAAGTACCGCAGTTGTCTTCATAGATACATTCAGAAGGAAATGGAGTTCCTCGACATCTCCTCTCTTGGTATGACATACCGATATGCTGCAAGATTGAGAAAAAGTTCAAACAAACGAAGTGAGACTTTGGGTTTGTGAATCAGAAGAATGTTAAAGGTATGCCCAAACGACCAAACAAAGGACCAATCCAAGGCGGGGTGGCCCAGGACAACCCGCCAATGCCGCAATAAAATTACAACACCATGAAGCCAAAAAAGGACAGGGGGAAGTGGTGTGAGTTCCATAAGAGCTCCACTCACAACACAAGTGAGTGTCGGGCCAAGAAGTCACTGGTAGCCAAGTTGAAGGTTTCTAAATCAGATATAGTATCCAACTCTGAATCAGAACCTGACAAGGTGAATGATAGGGGGAAGCAGATTATTGATGCAGAGCCCAACACCACCGTTGCCACCACGAAGATCCAGAAGAAGGAACCAAAATATCTAGAGGAGGCACAACACCTCTTCCATTCCCAGATGTCCGTAAAGGGTTCCCCATTGCAGTTCATTGTCGACAGCAGGAGCCAGAAGAACCTCATCTCAGTAGAGGTCATGAAATGGTTGGGCTTGCCAACCACAACACACCCACAACTATACACCATCGGGTGGTTGCACCAAGGATGGGACCTCCGTGTCAGCCACCAATGTCGCCTTCCCTACAACATCAATCCCTTCATGGATGAGGTATTATGTGACATTGCTCCTCTTGATGGTTCTGATGTATTATTAGGCCAACCATACTTGTGGAAGCGACATGTTGTGTATGAGTCCAGGCCTCATGTTGTTATTATAAATTTGGGTAGTAAGTTGTACAGGATATCGAAAATAGAACCGCCTATAACCATCTCTTTGGTTACTACAAAACAATGTAGTAAGCTCATTTCCAAAACTAGGAAATTTGCTTTCCTGATGATTCGCCCTCGAGGAAAGAAGAAGACTATGGCCATGACCTCCAGACAAGGCCCCTCTGCACAACAAAAATAGATGGATAAGGCTGTGGAGGATTACAAGGACATATTCACCTCCCTCACAAGGGTGCCTCTACACTGCCAGGTAAAGCACCCCATCGATCTGACCCCAGGTGCGCCGCTTCTCAATGGACCAATCTATCGATGCTCTATTATGGAGAATGATGAAATCAAGTGGCAGATTCAGGAGCTGTTCCAGAAAGGTCACATCTGGTAGAGTTCATTGCCTCGTGGGATATTGATCATGCTGGTGCAGAAGAAGGATGAGACTTGGAGACTCTACATTGACTATCGAGCATTGAACAAGATCACGGTTCAAAATAGGTACCCGATCCCACGGATTGATGACCTTCTGGACCAACTAAAGGGGGTGAAATATTTCAGCAAGATCGACTTGAAGTCTGGGTATCACCATGTACCAATCGAACCCTATGATGTGTGGAAGACTTCCTTCAAATCTAAGGAGGGCCTTTTCGAGTGGATGGCCATGCCTTTCAATTTAACAAATGCCCCTGCAACCTTCATGAGACTAATGGACGACATATTGCGACCATTCACCAACTCATTTTTAGTGGTGTACTTGGATGACATTCTGATCTTCAGCCAAACTTGGGATGAGTACCTCCACCACATCCGACAGGTCCTCCAAACACTACAACAATACAAGTTGTATGCCAATTTGGAGAAGTGCACTTTTGGCATGACCTAGGGTCAGTATGTGGGATACATTATTGATGAGCAGGGGGTGCATGTGGATCTAGATAAGATCCAATTCAGTCTGGATTGGCCAGCCCCAACCATCCTAACAGAGCTCCACAAATTTTTGGGTCTTGCCAATTTCTACCACAGGTTCATGTTGGGATTATCTCATATCACTTGGCCCTTGAGTCAAGTCACGAAGGGAGGAGAGAAAGAAAAATTATTTTGGTCTGAATCTCAACACAAGGCGTTCGAATATTTGAAGCATGGCCTTTGCTCTGAACCAATACTCACATTACCAGACTTGCAACAACCATTTAAGATCGAGACAGATGCCTCCGACTATGCTATTGGGGAAGTCCTTACTCAACAGGGGTATCCAGTGGCATATCATAGTAAGACACTTTCCGAGACAGTCCAGAAGTATCCCACTTATGAAAAAGATATGTATTCCATTGTGCAGGCTTGTCGAAAATGGAAGCATTACATTTTGGGAAAGGAAATGATCATCCACACAGACCATCGACCCTTGCAGTTCATACAGACACAAGGGAAGTTGCAGAATGATTGCCATCAGAAGTGGTCCACATACCTGCAATGGTTTCATTTGAAAATTAAGTACAAGAAAGGAAGCACCAATAATGTTGTATACTTCCTTAGCCAACCACTTGTCATGGTGCTAACCACGGTGCTCAACTATTGTGGGAACGAGACTTTCGATTGGCCGCTTCTCTACAAAAATGATCCAGAATTTGGCCACATACAATATGCTCTTGGAAGGTAAGAAAGTTCCTAATTTTCACCTCCAGGATACCCTGCTATGTGACCTGGGATGCCTTTGTGTTCCTTCAAGTGAGTGTGCCAAGATGGTTTGGGAGGTGTACTACAGTTTGGTCGCTGGGCATTTTGGGGTCGAGAAAATTGTGGTAGTACTACAAAAGTATTTCTATTGGTTGAACCTTCGACATGATGTTGGGAAGTACATCAAGTCCTGCACTACTTGCACCATTTACAAACTAACCATCAAGAAGCAAGGCCACTATACTTTGCTGCATACCCCTAATCAACCTTGGGAATCCATCTCCATGGATTACATGTGGGGCCTTCCTTCTACTAAGCATGGCAATGACTGTGTTTTTGTGGTCGTCTACATATTCTCGAAGATGTCCATTATGATGGCCTATAAGAAGAATATCACAGCAGTGGTAAAAATATCACAGCAAAAGCCACTGCTAAACTCTTCTTTGAACGAGTGTGGGTACAATTTGGGATACCAAAGTCTATCATCTCAGATCGGTACAACAGGTTCCTCAATACATTTTGGTCCAGGCTCTGGTCGATGCTGGACACCAAGCTCACCAAGTCCATATCTTTCCATTTGCAAAATGATGGCCAGATAATGGTCGTCAACTGGATGATTGTACACGTTCTTTGCATGTACAACTCAAAGAATCCATGCACATGGGATGAGAGCCTCCCCTATGTACAACATAGCTACAATAGGGTTGTCCATAGCTCAACCAACCACAACCCCTTTCAGGTGGGCTTGGGATTCCAGCCACTATGTCCCATTGACATAGCCATTCCATTTGCGGCTACTCAGGTAGATTCATCCCATGTCTAGTCTAGGGCTGATAAGACAAACAACTTCATTGTGTGCATTCAACACATCCGCCAATAGGTTCATGACATCTTGGATAGAGCCAATGCTAAGTACAAGCAGCGACATGATCAACATCAGGTGCCACACAACTTCCAGGTGGGCGACAAAGTGTGGATACATTTGCAAAATGAGTGCCTCGTTGGACCCTACCACAAGATTCACCCGCTCTGATATGGGCCATACACCATCACCAAGGCTGTTCTACTTTCCACCTCTACTGGACACATCCGACATGACAGAACAACTCACACCAACAGAGTTAAACCCAGATTGCATGGAACAATCCACAACTGATCGGATTATAGACACATAGATCACAAACACCCACCAGCAGAGGATCCAACTATATCGAGTTGTCAAATCAGGTCAACTCCTTCACCAGGGCAAGTGGCTCACCAAGGACCAAGTTCAACAGAAGTTTCCTCATCTCATGGAGGAACTCAACACAATGGGGACCATTACTTCCCTAGGGGGGAGGAATGATCCAAGTGGATATTGGTGGCCACCCGCCTATTCCACTTGGACCCACACCATTGTTTCTTTCAGTATTTTAGTTTCCTTAATTGTAGCACAATTTACTATTTTTAGCAGTTTTTCGGGTCCTGAACTTCTGGAGCTGTTTTGAGGCCCCAAACGACATTTTTCTGGCATCAATTCTCCAAATAATTTGAGTCTGATCTAGACTCGATATTTGTTGTCAGCAGTGTAGTCCTCCGATAGATATTTGTAATGATGTATCATGTGCGTCAAGCGGAGATAGTATGCCAAAGTTACGACCCCGAGAAATTGATGTACCAATTTACCCCGACGGGGCCCATATTCTGGTGTTTCATCTCCTAGGGTTAGGTTTTTGGATGTTTAGGGTTTTCCATTGTTTCTCGATGATATATAGGCCTTCGAGCCTCATTTTAACACAAATTTCAGAGGCCAGTAGCCACCACATCTCTTCTTAGAGATAAGCTACCAACGCTCGAGCTATTTTATTTCCATTCTGTCTGTAAGCATATTTCAGTCATTTGTTGTTAATGAAATGAAGTTTTACTTCCGCTGCATCTTTGTGTTTATGTGTATTTCTATATTTCATTGTGTTCCTGCATAAATCCAGATCAATAATGCTAATAACTTATTATGGGGGTGAAGCCTTGAAGTATTGGCCATGATATCACTAGAGGAAAGAGTGAGGAAACTATAAAGAGGGTTCATTATGTCAAAATGACCCAAACTCACTTTATTGAAATAATAAGCCTCATCCTAATCCCAAATAAGAATCAGTTAATGAAATATGGATTGGTGGTTGAAATATCAAATACCCCAATGAATGGAATCATGGAGATTCTGACTGAGGACACAAAAAAATTGTTAGCCCAAAGTATCACAGAACATAGTTTCCTGCAAGCCCAGATTGACATGAGTTCCTTTTGACAGAAGGAGAAAGATACGTCGAGAAAATCCCTGGGGAAAAAGGAGAGGGTGTGTGATGTGTGAGAAACAAGGGGGAGACCATGACCATAAGGGGGTGTGTGACCTGGATATGAAGAGAGAAAAGAGGAGAATGTATGAGGCTCTGGGGTTTTGAAGAAGAACTAAACGATTAAGTTGTTCTGGTTAAAAGGAGAGAACAAGAGAAAGGATATCTGAGAGTTTGCAAAAAAACATGACCTGAGAAAAAGGTTGTGAACTTGATGATGAGGAAGCATCTGATAAACCTCACAGAGGCTGTGATAGAGAAAGGATCTATGAGAAATTGCAAAAGTTCCTTAGTGATATCATGGATTGGCATGAGGGTGTCCAAAGTGCTAAGAATGAATGCCTCTGAGCCAATGGTTGGGTGGAAAGGTGAACACCCACAGTCAGTTGGTCGACAATAGACTGTAATAAATAAGTATTTCATATACCCTATGTACTAGAATTGAAATGAGTGGTTGGATGTCTGTGTCTATGACTAAAATTTTCATTGAATGATTAATATTAGTAATGGTTATTTTTCTTTTGTGAACCCTTGCATTTGAATGGTTTTTGTTTTCCTCTTCTTAGTAGCAAGAGAACTATAGGACATGGGTATTCAAATGAAATTAGGAATACGATTATGGTTTCTGTGCTGTTTTGAAAATCCTTAAGGTAATTTTCCCAAGGATTGGTTTTTTAATGTAATAGTCGGGAAAGACTTCGCTGGAATGCTTTAGTCCTATCGAACTCTCGAATTTACTTTTGCATGTTACTAAATTGAAGTGTTGTGGATGGAGGGATCCTCCTTCAAGCCATTCATCTGTGTGACCAAGGGATCATGCCCACAACCCTAACCAAATCACGGTTAAGAGTTGAGTGTGTAGCCCCAAAACTTGTCAGGGAATCCATATAACGAGGACCTTGGAACCCCTCACTAGGTTCGAAACGAGCTAAGCTATCTTGTCTTTGGGACTCCAGAAGTTGAGAGCTATGTGATGTTATAACTTTACCACATGAAAAACCAACCGAAGGAAACCTGCTGGTATGGTTACCAGATAGGTTGAATGATATTTGGCGGTTTCCTTAACTGTGATCGTGGGATATATCCCATTGTTAAACCTTGACAAAATTATCAGTTACAAAGTAATGTGAACCGTATATTTGAGGATATTTAGGATCACCCCTGACCGTTGGATTTTTTAGTATCCTATAATGATAGGAGACCTGATGATTCAGATAGGATTGGTGGGTCTCATGATGGAGTTCCTAGTTTGCTGGTCTTGTTGTCTCTTGAAATAAATTTTCACCAATTATGGTCATTAGGTGATAGGATGGATCATTAGATGAAAGATTTTTGAGTTAAATGTATTTAAGATGAGCTTTAGACTTATATTTTCAAAAAGTGATGAATTTGTACTTTTATTAGAAAAAACTCTAAAATTTCTCTTTCGGTAGCTAAGGGCTATTTTTCAAATCATTCTAAGCTGCCGAAAGCTATCTCTTTCGGTAGCTAAAATGGCATGTGTGAGGTGCTCTAAGTTTCCGAAAGCATAGAGTCAGCTAACGGTCAGACTGTCTCGTTAGACTCTCAAACTGCCAATACTACACAACATCATCATCTCAAGTGCTGTTGAAATTGACTGAAGTGAATCATGATACGATCTGGGAAAGTGATTATTTGTCTGATATTATTATTTGGTGAGATATATTTAACCCTAAGATAATAAATACGATCACCATAAGCTCGTATCATTTGTTTTACCTGATCTATCACATGGTGCCTATCCTGATCGAATGATGCAGTCATCATTATGATCTGATTTTCATTCTATAATTAAGGGTTTGTTATAAAAAAATGTCATCCAAATCTTTCCCCCATATTACGCATCCTTCCTCTGTTAGAGTTTTGTTTTTCCCTCTATCAATGCCACTGTGTCTGCCTAAACCCTATTTTATCATATTGCAAGTATTGATTTTTGTTTTGCATATGAAGAAGGAAGGAGCTCTGCTCAGGAAGGAGCTCAATGAAATAACATATCTGGAATCTCACCCTGAGATTTTCCATATGTTCAGGGATGCAGGATGCTACATGTTTTGTGAAAAACTCCAAGGGTTTCATCAAGGTGTGGCTGAGGCATTTGCATTGACCTTTGATGGAGCCAAGGACAGAGTTGGAACAATTGAGGTACAAGTTGATGAAGCAATCATTGCAGAAGCAACAAAGATGCCTAGGACTGGTGAAATATGGTTCAAGTCAACCACTACCAAGGACATTGAGTTCAGGTCTTATCTCAAGGCTGAACACAAATGTATTACTTTGAAGAAAGACATCCCTTGATCCTACTTGGAAGAAAAGTGGCAACACTTTCTCAAATCCATCAAGGTATACATAACATGTAAAGGTAGATATGGTAGAGTAATGTTCTACCATTTCAAGCTCATGAACCATTTCACAGGTAGATGTCCTTTGAATGTGCCCTTCTATCTTCATAAAATCTTGACAAAAATGACACACCAGGTCTAGGCCATACCTAGAAAGGTGCAGGGTAGAATTTCTCATCACAGTATTATCAAACTCATAGTGCTTCAAGAATTGCATAAGAGGGATAAGAGTTGGGAGTATCTTCTTTTCTGGGCTGAATTTGAACCATAACCCTGGCCCAAAGACAAAAATAAAACTTCATCTGCTAAGTCTTCAACACCACAGAGCATTAAAAGGAAAAGAAGAGCCATTTCCCTAGTAATTGCAGAGGATCCAACTTCTTCTTTCAAGTCCAACAAAGCCAAAAATATGCTTGATTTCAGCCAAGCAACAGAAGGGAAAACTAGTGCCTTTGGTAAAAACGTTTTGAATCTTCCTTATTCAGATTCAGAGGAGGATTTAGAGTCAGTAGAAGGAGAGGTTCCTAAGAAAGATTCTTTTGAAGAAGAACCTCTTTCACCAGAGGTTCCAGACCTGGAGATTCCTGAAGCATCAACAAGCAAAGGAAAGAAGTCAGCATCAAAGATTGAAAAGATTAAAAAAGAAATATCAGAGATGAAGTTGCTTGAGAGGGTCATTAAATCCCAAAAACAAACTATAAGTAACAAATAAAATGAGGTAAGAGATTGTTTTGAATGGTTAGATAAAATGCATGTAAAGGAATAGAAGAGGAATAAGAAATTGCTCAAGGAGAATCGTAGGTTGTTTAAAATGGTTAGAGGTTTAAGGATCAAACTAAGGCTTAAAAATACTAAGCTAAGAGAACATCCTGATTTAAAATATCTAGCAGAAGTTGCTGATAACCTAAATAAGGATCCTAAAGAGTAGGTAGATCGAAGAAGATCCACTTTTTCAGTTTTGAAAGGTTGTGGAAAAATCAAGATTTTCGGCAGCTTATTCATTTTCCTCAAAGCGTTGTTAGCTGCTGAAAGCTTTGTTTTTGGCAGTTAATCCTACTCCATTTTTTACTTGTAAGCCATAGAAACATAGAAACTAGCAGAATGCTCATGTTTTTTCTCAGATCAGATATTTTTGTTTCCAGATCGCCTGGGAGGGGTTCCAAATGAAAGATAGATATTAAAAGAATACAGATCATCATCGATTTCTAGTTTTTGAGGCAGATACTAAGGCAAGAAGGTTAAGTGGCTTTTCAGTTTTTGGTCAAAAAAAATTCTTATCTGTCTGTTAGTGATATTTCTTGTACAGGGGGGTAGAACGCAAAAGAAGGGGTAAAAACCCACTTGTCCAAAGTTTCGGGCGACAATGCGCCCGTAGTAAGCAGCAAGCAAGTCCGAGTGGTCCAGATTTACGTGCCCAGATCGACGGCACATATTGGATTTCGGACCCCCCTTGCTTTCCGACCTTTAAGCAGGGGGGGGGTCCGGAATCGGGGGCGCACCTCTCCAACGGTCCAGATGAGCGCGCCCGGATCAACGGCGATGAAGACCATTCCGGACCCCCCCCACCTTTCTACCTTTAAGTGGAGGGGGGGGGTCCGGAATCGAACAAGCAGCTTCCTACGGCTGAGATTTCAGTGCTCAGATCAACGACGCCAAGACAGCCCCGTCCTTCTCAGTTGTCCTGCCTTTAACCAGTGTGGCCCCCTTTTTCCCGTCATGTCATCTTCCTCTCCACCGTTCCCCTGCTGGCATGTGTCATCGACCCATCTCCCATGTCTGGTCCGTGTGGTCGTCCCTTCCTTTCATCGTCCTACTGCTGCTCGCCACCTGTCACACGTCTCCTTCCCTCCACGTCAGCTTTCCCCCCAAGGTGTGTCCATCACATATATTCCTTTGCCTCCTTCGCTTATCGCATTTTCCCAGGTGTTCCCCCTTGCAATCCCTCTATCCCCGTGTCGTGGCCTCATCACTCCATTTTCGTATCCCCCATCTTCCGCGATGGCTCTCCACGCATATCCTTTAAACCAGTCAAGCCATTTCGCGTGGCAGCACGAGAAGTCTTCCATATCCCGAGGTGCTGAGTTGGCCAGGTCACCCTCAATCCCAAGAAGCAGTTATTGAAGCGGTTGGTGGTGGTTAGGCATCGCCTCCGCTTTAATGGGAAAGCACGGCCATGAATTTAAGGCACGTTGATTCGTCATTGGAACTGTCAAAGAATTAAGATTGCGTCTGACATAAGTTGCACGATCTTTCAGAGGTTGACTGTCAGAAGCCATGCAGACGCAAAGCTTTCAATGCAGTATCTTGATTTCGCTGCTGTTGTTGTTTAGAGTATATGAAGGCATTTTCGCCATTTTTGTATCCATCGATGGTTGATCTTTGCTCCCGGTTGTAAATCTTTAATGAAGCACTGATACTCTGGTTATGTATGCACTCTTGAGACTTCTTGCCTAATGAATGCCAATATCTCTTACGTCTTTGTTCCACTGTGTTTGAATTGCTCGGAATTGGAGGATCCAGTCGAGCCATAGTTGTTATAGGATGATGTTGGTAGGATCACTGTAACAGTTATGATATTTCTGATCAGTTCTTGTGGTTTGCCCATCGCTGAGTGAATTGGAATTGGAGGATCCAGTCAAGTCCTCCTTGGCTTCTTGAGACCCTGAACCCAAGAAAATATTGCTCAGTGTCTTTCTTCTGCAAATAGCCGTAAGCCTGTTGCCCAAAGCTGTTTGTCCACTTTCCTCACTAAGTCTTCCACCTGATCACCCTTTTATTAACCTCCTGGATGAAGTTGGATCAAGACCTCCTTTGTCACCATATGTACCAGACTCAGTCTCTGAGTTAGAGTGATATCTCCTCGAGTTCCCTTCCATTCGGTCACCCCTTTAAAACAAATCGTGACATTAAACTGATGGGCGTCGGGCTCTACTCCTGCAAGCAATCCAGGAGTGACTTCCGTCGCCAACACTGTCAAAACAGGATTTCGAAATGCCTTGTCATCACTTGGAAAGTTATTTAAGATATAGATAAGGATCCTGAAGAAGAAGATGGTCATCACCCTGGGGAATTTGTGAATAGAATTGCTGATCGCCAGATCATTCAGCTACCGAGCAATCACATTCCAAGAGGACTGATCCCACTAGAAAGATTGTTCGATGGGAATGACGTGGCAGTCAAGGGAAAGGTTTCAGGTGATGATGACAACACAGATGAATGCAATATAGGCACACCTGAGGAGCCAAAGTTCGTCAAGCTGTCGAGAAGTTTGACCGAGGAGCAGAGAGCCGAATATACTAAGCTGCTGAAAGAGTTCTCTGATGTGTTCGCATGGACCTACAAAGACCTTAAAACATATGACACATTAGTCATCAAGCACAAGATCCCACTAAAGGAGGAGGCTAGGCCATTCAAGCAGAAGATGAGACAGATAAATCCCATGCTGCTTCCGGTCATGGAAAGGGAGGTAAAGAAGCTGCTGGATGCCCAGATCATCGTCCCCTTGAGATATTCTGAATGGGTGGCCAATTTGGTCCTGGTGAGAAAGAAAAGTGGAGAAATCAGAGTCTGTGTCGATTTCAGGAATCTGAACAGAAGTTCAAGGAAGGACAATTACCCCTTGCCCAACATGGAACATATTTTACAGAGGGTCACTGGCGCATCTAGGATGTCCATGATTGATGGTTTCTCTGGATATAATCAGATATCAGTCATGCCTGAGGACAGAGAAAAAACAACCTTCATCACTCCCTGGGGCACATTCATGTATGACAAAATGCCCTTCGGACTGATGAATGTAGGAGCAACGTTTCAGCGAGCCATGGACATAGCCTTCATCAGGGAGAAGGACCAGTTTGTGGTGATATACCTGGATGACATCACAGTCTTCTCTAAGACTGATAAAGAACACTGTTGTCACTTGAAGAGGGTCTTCCTAAAATGTCGGAAGTATGGCCTATCACTAAATCCCAAGAAATCATTATTTTCCATGCAGGAGGGAAGGCTGTTAGGTCACATAGTGTTAGCAGAAGGAGTAAGGATTGACCCGGGCAGGGTAGAAGCGATTCAGGCCCTGTCACTTCCCTGGTCCAAGAAGGAAGTTCAGGCATTTTTGGGGAAGATTAATTTTCTGAGGAGATTCGTCTCAAACTTCGCTGAGCTGGTAAAGCATATCACGGCAATGCTCAGGAAGGGCCATGAAATAAAGTGGACTGCTGAGTCCAGGGGATCCTTTGCCCAAATAAAGAAAGAATTAACTGAGGCACCTATGCTGATCAGTCCCGACTATTCTAAGGATTTCCTGATTTTCTCATTTGCTTCTGACGACTCAATAGCAGCAGTCCTATTGCAGAAAAATAGTCAAGGGCGAGAGCAGCCCATTGCCTTCTTTAACAAGGCACTGAGGGATGCTGAGCTAAAATATGAGATCATGGAAAAATAGGCCTATGCATTGGTGAAAGCGCTCAAAGCTTTCAGGATTTATGTCTTGCACTCGAAGATCACTGCATATGTCCCTTCCACTGCCGTGAAGGACATCCTCATACAGCCTGACATAGATGGTAAGAGGGGAAAATGGATAGCTAAGATCCTGGAATTTGACCTCGAGATTAAGCCCACCAAATTGATTAAGGGGCAAGGTTTGGCCAAGTTATTGGCTGAATCCAATTACAAAGCTCTGGAGATTAACTACATCAATGAACAAACTGAGTCATCTAGCAGTAATTCCCAAGTCACCATACCACTAGCAGCCTGCCCCTGGTACAAGGACATTTTGTACTTTCTGTAGGAATTAAAGCCCCCTGATGGACTGGGGAAGAGTAGAGCAAGAGCTTTAAAGCTCAAAGCGGTCAAATATTGTCTCATTGACCGATCCCTGTACTGGAGAGATCCAATGGGGATACTATTAAGATGCCTGGACCCATTGCAAGCACAGAAGGTAATGTTTGATTTTCATAGCAGTCTCTGCGGAGGTCATCATTTCTGGAAGACCACAACCCACAAAATCCTCTGGGCTGGGTATTACTGGCCTACTTTGTTTACAGATGTCTGCAGGGAAGTCAGGGCTTGCATCAAATGCCAGAAATTCTCAGGTAAACAACAACTCAAATATTTGCCATTAAAGATTGTAGTAGTTTCTGCACCCTTCCAGTAGTGGGGATTGGATTTCATCGGGGAGATTCATCCTCCCTCCAGTGGCCAGCACTGATGGATCCTCACTGCGACTGATTATTTCACCAAATGGATAGAGGCTGTCCCCACTAGAAGCACTTCTCACAAAGTAATCATCAGCTTCCTGGAAGACATCATAGCCAGGTTTGGTTGTCCAAGCAGAATTGTTACTGACAATGCCTCCCCCTTCAGGTCTGAG
>ML795187.1:477628-495570 GCA_009831015.1 Picea engelmannii
TTTATTTTTCATTACTTAAGGAAAGATTGGTTTCCTTACACCTAATCAAGACTTTTTCTAAACTGGCCAATGCTTCCTGGAAGTCTTGTCCATGGACTGTAAAGTCATCCATGTAGACTTCCACACAATCATTGGTCAAGTCAAAGAAAATGGCTAGGATATCTCTTTGAAAGGTGGTTGGGGCATTGCAAAGTCTGAAAGGGAGCACCCTATAAGCATGTGTGCCCCAAGGGCAGGTGAAAGTGGTCTTTTCCTGGTCTTCGGGTGCTATTTGTATCTGGTTGTAACCACTAAACCCATCCAAGAACGAAAAATACTTCTTTCCGAATAGGGTATCTAGCACCTGATCAATAAATGGTAAGGGAAAATAATCCCTATGGGTGGATTTGTTTAACTCCCCAAAGTCTACACATATCCTCCACTTACCATTTTTCTTGGGAACTATGACAAGTGGAGATACCCATTGACTATCTGAAATGGGGTATATGAGATTGGCTCGAAGGAGTTTTTTCCATTCCTCTTTTACAATATATTTAAGGGCTAGATTCATCCTTCGTTGAGGCTGTCTAACTGGTTTGATTTGGTCATTAGTGTAGATGTGATGTGTGCATGTGTCAGGGTGAATGCCTTTCATGTATGCATAATCCCATGCAAAGGCATCAAATTGTCTTTGGAGCATTTCAATCACTTGTGTCTTTTTTTCTGGTTCCAAACTAGAGTTGATATACAAAGGTTTTCCTAGGCTAATCTCAACACATTTAGTAGTTTCTTCCTTATCTCAGGAGGCTGGTGATAAAGTGTATAATTGAGTGATATCAGGGTGCCAAGTTTGTTGAAATTCGAAACTAAAAGTATGTGACAATTTTGCAAAAGACCTTGGGTATTCAATGCAATTTGTGTCAACCAAAAATAAGCTTAAGACTTGTTCATATGATTGTTCTTATATTCCTCTTACTTGTTCAAATGTTAACAGAGGTCTGATGCAATCTTCTTCTCCATAAGGGTTTTATAACCAAATAGGTATTTCCTGTGTCGGTTGGGAAGGAGGGAGGAGGACAAGTTTTTGGCTATGTGTGCCATTGGATATAGTCATCTCACCAAACCGACAACTGATAAAGGCATATGTTGTGGCCAACCAAGGGTGGCCAAGAACCACAAGGTGTCCTGGTTTGGAGGATGATTTAGAATAGATGACTAAAAAGTCTACTGGATATTCCCAAGAAGCTAGAGTGACTGTGACATCATATAGACTTCCTGCAGGGCTAATGACTGACTTATCTGCCAACTCGACCATGGTTTGGGTTGGTCTTAACTGGTTGATTTGGAGATTTTGCATAGTGTCAAAAGGAATTACATTAACAGTTGCACCCAAATCAATGAGTGTGTTTGGTAGAGAAATACCATCAATTTCAACAGTGATAATTGGGTTTCCACGGTCATTATATTTGTATGGCATTTCAGAAATAAATTCAGATAATTGTCCCACTACCTGAACAAGAGGAGGTTCCTTCTTCTTCCTTTCTGGTTTCTTAATGAAAAGATCCCTTGTAATTTTGGTGTATATAGGGATATCTTTAATAGATTGCAACAGAGGTATTTTTATGCACATATTTTGTAATTCATCTTCTATATCTCTGTGCAAGGGTGGGTCAGGTTTCTTCACTAATAGTCTTTCGGGGTAAGGTGGAAGATTAATTTGTTGGGGTACTCATACAGACTGAGAAGTGATTGGGATAGGAGGAGGGGCCTCTTCTTCTACAGGGGTGGTTTGAGTGTTTACTTCCTCAGAATGATTATCATTTTCTTCCTAAATTATTACTGCAGGATTTGATTGGTTTACAACTTTCCCCGATCGTAGTTGAATTTCATAGGTGGGGAAGGTTTGCACTTCTGTATTCTGCATAGGGTGGGTGGGTCGATTATTAGGGTTAGGGATTGGCTGGGCAGGGATTGTTGTTGGTCTTGGAGGATTATGGGCAGCCTGGTTTTGTGGTTGTTGATTGGCATTTATAGAAACTTGTTGTTGTTGATTAGGATTCAAGGGGGTTGTAAATTGTTGTTGTATAGGAGGTGGGAGTAAAGCTTGCATCTGTGGTGGGTTGAATCCAGGTAGTAATTGGAAAATGTTTGCAGGGTACTGTGGATATGTAGGGTAAGAGGGATTTCCATACATAGGTCCCCTCCAACCTTCTTGCCAAGGTTGAGTTTGTTGAGGTGTCCATTGTGGATAGGTCATTGGGGAAGAACCCCATTGTTGTTGTTGATATTGTGTATTAGGATCATAAAATGTATCGGGATTTTGGGCTCTCCAAGGTCTTCTGGAAGGGTATGGTTGTTATTTTGAGACTCCTCCTCCCCTATATATGGCTTGTAGTTAAAGCAAGGTTTGACACTCAAATGTGGGGTGTTCTAGTGTACACAGACCATAGATTTATATGACATTTAATGTGCATTCTTTCTCGCTATTGTGCTTCTTTCGGCATCTATGAAAAAATATTGCTAAAGCATCTTCTTCTTGTTTCTTTTTCAGTTCCAGAGTATCTAATTGGTTACTTATTGTGCTCAAGATGTCTGTTTTAAAGTTCTCCAATAAGTTTCCTAACTCAGTTCTGGTGATAGTCCCTGAACTTTGTTTTGTATTTCTGCTAAAAGGATCTCTTGGTCCTTTGCTTGTTTTATCTTGTCCTCTTGAGTATCTCCTACAATAATCTGCAATTTCTGAAAAAGGTTTTTGGTGTACATATCCTGAACTCAACAAGTTTAAAACTTCTATGCAATCATCTCTGAGACCTTTCAAGAATACAGTTCTTGCTACAGCTGGGTTTGTGGTGAATAGTTTTGACTTTTGATAGTTGTATAAGAACCTTTCTAAGTAGTTTTCAGGGCTTTCATCTTCTGTTTGTTGCATTTTAAAAATATCGTTTTCAACATTATCCTTACAATAGTCTTGGTATTTTCATAAAAATGTGTCTTTCATTTGATCCCAAGAAAGAATTGTATTTTCTCCTAATCTCATGAACCATCTTAAGGCTGAATCTTTCATTGTAGCAGGAAAAAGCTTATGTTTTTCAGCACCATCTGAGTAGTTATAGCTTCTACATAATATGTCAAACTCGAATAAAAATAAATCTGGCTCTTCAGTTGACATACCTCTGAAAGTGGGTAACGATGATAGTGGGATATTCTTCATGCGAATGTTTTTGGAAATATCCAAGATTGGAAACCCAAAGGTCTCAGTCTCTGTGGCTGCATTTCCTTCTTCTTCTGCCATTCTACTGATGGATGGTTTAGAAACTGGATTTTCTGTGTCTCCTAAATGTTCAGCAGACTCACATTCTGCCTGTCCCAATATTGATTCTTCCATTTTAGGTTCTCCTTCTAGAGCCTCACTAGCTCCCCTTGAATTTTATGTTGGTGGAATATTTCCTGCACCAGTGTCAGTTGGATTAGTGGGGGGGTTTGTTTTGAATCTTTGGAGCTTACAAATCTGCCCTTGTTATCTCTATATCTATGTATAAAATGGAAATTTGATTCTTTAGCTGAATTGAAATCCTAATTCTATCTAGAAGGTAAGAAGGAAACCTAGCTTCGAAGAACACCACCCTAGTGGCCGCATGGCTCTTCACTCATGTCTTAAACGTTTTATCCTCCTCCCTCAAGCAACCTTTTAAAAACATTAAAATTTATGCAAACAATCTAAGCTAAAAATCACTTCCTACCCTTTGCAACTCCCCGACAATAGCGCCAAAATGTTGTGCTACTTATATGTTTAGTATAATGCACTCATTAATTATCAATCTGGGATTCGTAATCAACAGAGTTACAAGACACTAGTAAGAAAGGTAATTTCTAATGTCACAAGTATAGAATTAAACTAGATTATGCATGCTGGAAATAATTCAAAATAGCAAACTGCAATGCACTTTGGTTGTCTTTCACAGAGAGGCTATCCATTCCATTATGGCACATGCAAGTATGAGATGGAATTGGTTTGAGAAATCAACTCTGCTATCTGACCCAAAAAACTAACTATGCAACCCACACTTCTGAAGGGAAATCACACATCAATCATCAAAGCATAGCATGGGTAGTTCAATAGTCAATATGTCGGTTCTGTTGCGGTTCACAATGAACTTCACTAGTTCTTATCCAAATAGTTTTGACTATTGCTTCCAACATCTATGATCACTCAAGGAAATCAAATTCATGAGAAAAGAAATAGGGCATATGCAAAAACAGAGCAAATAAAGATCTCTAAACAATTATATAATGGAAATCCCAGTCTAAGCTATACTGCTATCATCTAACAGAGTTAAAGCTTTAGCTAATTTAATGTTTACACTACTGGAAAATAAATGCTAATGCTAATATACGAAGAGGCTGACCTTTGTTGGGCGGTGGGCCCTTGTCGCTTCAACAAGTCAGCTACTGAAGTCTACAGGAGGCTTGTCTTCAACACACACATTACTCTCACTCACATTTCAAAACATAAAATCAAAACTCTCATTAACAACTCAACTCATACTTAATCATAGATAATCAGAATATGAAGATAAATGACATTCTATTAATCTTCACTCAGAATATGTTATGTGCTATCACATGCTGCTTCACATATTGGCAATATGCTAACTCTCATGCACTTCCACCATCCTTGCCACGGTTATTTAATAGTCTTAATCGTGAAACACAAGGAGGTGAAGTGATTTTCAAATCAATCAGTTGTTAAGTTCAATCATTCGGTTACATCTTTAGCTTCATCCTCATGACACAAAGTGCATGAGGATGAGGCAATCAACAAACTATTCTTATCATAACTTTTCTAAAGCAAATAGATGTCCACCAATTGGCTTAGGCGAGACCTGGAACTTAACTTAGTGCATTAGGCTCTTCCATATTAGTACCGGATCATAATAGGTAGATGGTACCGGATCACGACAGTGCGCAAAAGCTGGTACCGGATCATGACAGTGCATGGCCATTGGTACCGGATCATAATAGTGTGTGGTCATTGGTACCGGATCTCAACAGATAGATGGTACCGGATGCGTTTGGTACCAGATTCGGATAGTGATAGTCTTGGCGCACAGGTATCAGATAGCTGAGATGGTACAGGAACGCTGGACATCTAGAGTTCAAAGATTTATATATGACAAATTAAAGCATTAGTACATGAAATATTAATTCCCTGGCTCAATAAACCACAAAATGCATGAATTAACCATACTTTACCTTATGACCTTATTACTGGCAAATGGTAGCATTCTTGTAATTCACTCAAGCTTTAGGTAGGCCAAAAAGGTATAGGTGAAGAGTATAATAGGGTAATGGGGATGTCAATTTCGGGTCTCAACGGTACCTTTTTTTGGTAACCTTAGAAGTACCCTGGTCTGATCAATTATGTGCAAACAAAATGATTCTATTGTTGGGACCTGTGTTAGAAGGGAACCTATAGGGAGGATGCTTTCGCGGATTCATAGATATAATATTCACCAATGTTGGGAGAGAAATTGTGACAATTTCATATGGAAAGAAGCGGAGCTGAGAGGAAAATCTATGAAAGATACACAAGAGGTAATCTTTTACTTAGAAATATCGAGCAACCAGTACGAGATATTCTGGGTTAAGTTCCTGGAAGAACTTTTCCACTGGATAGATAGGCTCCAAGAAGCTCCAGAATTCCAAGAATGAGTCAAGAGGACATGTACTTAGGATAGAGAACATATTGCAACACTTCACCACCTGGATCTCCCAGTAATGTGAGCAATCAATTTATGGGTCAATACCACATTAGAAGGATACATTATTGAGTTTGCAGCTAAGAATCACCAATATTTTTCACGAGCAGAAGTGGATTTAAAGAAAGACGGAAGGGAAAGACTGTTGAGATAAATCCCCCTGTGGATTAAGGTTTTCTTGATGGAAGAGGGGATTTTGACTATGTCCTCAATCTAGATGGGAGCGTAAACACCCTCGTTTGGGGTGGGGTGAGGTTGGGGTGGAATCATGTCTTGGGAGAAGGGAGAGGGTTCTTTGAAAAATGGGAGAAACAACAAGAAATGGACTCAAGAGACGAGTGATCCTTGAAAAGAGTCGTCATAGTTGAGAAGTGGTGGTGCGGTAAGATAAAGAAAGAAACAAAACACTCTGATAAGTTGCAGAAAGAAGTTGGACCAGGAGAAGTAGAAGAAGGAAATATGGAATATTTGTGGAAGATGAGAAGATAGGAAACACTGGTCAGTCAAATATTAAGTGAGAGAAAAGCGCAGGGAGAAAGAAGTCCTTGGGAGGGTGGACACGATAGAGAAGGTGTAGAAGCAAGGGAGAAGGAAGTTGGCATGGATATTGAAGAGGAAAGAGAAGATTCAACCCTAATTCTCTGAAATATCGGGAATCCATCTGAAGAGACCGCTCCATAGGAAGAGAATGAGACTCCCCAGATCAAAGAAACCTGCCCTGAAGCCAATGGCCCCGAATCACCCATACCCCAAGTTTCTTCTAAACCAGTGGTAAATTCGATATTACATTCTTATGCTAATTTTGTTCCAATATATCTAGTTAGTTAGTCTCAACTAGGAAGTGCGAGTACAAGGAGGACATTGGGATCCCTTGGTAGGTCCCAACCAGGACTGTCAGATTTTATTTTGATAGGAGCAGTAAGATCAACAATGGTTGGTAACGTGGGAGGTTCGATTGCTCGATACCCATAATTCTGGGGTAAATGAGATGAAGATGTTGAGCAACATTAGTTCTTGTGTGAAGCAAGCTGGAGGTCTAGAGGGACTCTGGATGCGAATAAATTGGTTGAGTTCCAAACTACCTTGAGAAGTCGTGCTCTCAAATGGTACATGAAGGTTATTGAGCCAGGAGTTCCAGAAATGCAAGGTCAAGCATTCACACTTGACCAGGTATGGACAAGGTTCATAGCATAGTTTAAGCTACCTGAGTCAGAACATCAAGCTCTATTTGAGTTTCACGAGATTCAACAAAGGGAAGATGAATTAGCCTAGGAATATATCGAGAAGTTTAAAGATTCTATAGGGAGGTTAGCGCATCCAATTCATGAGGAACAACAAAGAGAATGGTATATTCATGGATTTCTACCTCTACCACGGATTATGTTAACGCAACAACGAATAGCCACTTTGACAGATGCCTTGGAACAATAAATGAAGATTGAATCCATGGAAGGATATCCGAGGAGCCTGAAAGTGACCAAACCCCCAACAGATGCAAATTTGGTGCAACTACAAGGGTAAATTTAAGCGCTTATAGAAAAGATTCAAGAATTGACGATACCTAGATCAAGACAACCACAGGTCTGGTTTACCGGATGTTACATGGAAGGACATATGGTGAACGAAATTCCGCTAATGAGGGGAATGAGACCTCCTCAGAATCCGATGGGACCCTCACCAATACCCATGGGAGGAGTTGCGCAAGTATCTACAAATTCACCATTCCATAACCCGACCCCATATCATGCTTTTCTAGGTTTCCAAGCAGCACCAACAGTCGAGTATTGTGATATTTTTCAAATCCATGGGCATGGGACAATACTGTACATTGTGAGTTTTGCGCATCTAACACACATACTATCAATCAGAGTAGAGCATTGGATGCACTTGTGGATAGTCTAGATCGAACAACATTCAGGGTGAATGAAACCCCTCAGGGACCAGGAAGAGGTCGAGGAGGTGGAGATGGAGGAGACTTCAGAGGAGGAAGAAATGGGGGAAGAGGACCAAGTAGATTCTACAACTGTGATGAGAAAGGCCATATGGCTAGAGACTGTCCTCATCTAAGGAGACCATGGTGCTCTCATTGCAAAACCAATGGGAACATAATTGAAGACTACCCAGAACTAATTGCAAAATGGGAAGATCAGGTACGTCAACGAGGAACTAACATCATCATTTCAGAGATCAAGAAATTTATTAGGGGACAACTTCCCAACCTTAATATCATCACTCGAGGAGGGGAAAATACTGTTGTTGATGCTGATGATTTACCTCAGAACCAAAAAGCAGTACCTAAGGAAGACAAGTATGATCCTCTGAAACAAAATTTGTTCTTTAAAAATGCTATAGAAGTATTTTAGAATATCCCTAGCCTTGATATGCAAGAGAAACCCCCTCAGCTTATTGGTTACCCTAAGATTGCACAAGTACCTGCTTCACCCCCTACACCTAGAAACCCAGTAGTCATGCTGAGACAACCTGAGTAACCACAAAATGTAGTCAACCTTTGGTTTCAGTTATTTTCTTATATTTTTCATCATGACCAGTGAATAGAAAATTCGTGCAATATTCTATACCTAGTTCTAGGGAATGAAGAATACATAGAAGTAAGAATAAGGACCAATCTTCCAAAGAAGAGTATTTAGAGAGTGCAAAGAAGGAAAGTACGAAATGGAAAAGAGTTTATATTAGTAGTCTAGCTGGATGAGTTTGAGATTATGGATGTTATGTTAGATATAGGATCTGATGTTAACATAATGCCTAAAATGACTTGGGAAGCCCTAGGAAAACTCCAGTTGACATATTCCCCAAACCAGCGAAGGATGGCCAATCAATATTGTATTTTCCCAATAGGAAGACTAGAGAATGTGGAAATAGATGTTGCGAGAGTGAAGATTGTAGCTGCTTTTGAGGTGATCGAGATCATGGGGGATAAGGACCCTTATCCTACACTACTTGGTATTGATTGGGCATATGAAAACTATGCGATGATTGACCTAAATAAATACACTATGACATTTAAGGAAGACGAAATCAAAGTAGTTCAACCCTTGGATCTGTATGTAGGCCATTGATACACAAAGCCAATGGACAATAATACGAAAGGAGAAGACTTGGATCAGTTGTACACTATAACATCATGAACAAGAGAAGATTACATAAATCCTATTGTCGATGGATCAGTAAGTTGGAGAAGTATAGAATGAGCGGACGAATATTCAGAACTTGAATTTGACAGTTGGAAGAAAGGCTCATACAAAATATTTTCAAGAAGATGTGCAACTATTAGGAAAATTAGATGGGTTGGAATCGAGGTCAAAGAACACCCAATATATTATGGTACCTCAGGACTTAATATTTTTCTAGTCAGCATGGAAGAAAAGGTAGTGGAGGATCAAAGGATCTCAGTGTTGGATTTATCCCTCCAGGATACCCCTGCCAGATGGTGGGCCGATCACAAATCCTTCGTTCAAAATTGGAATGATGTGAAGCAAGATATAAAATATAGATTTCAAGATAAGGAGCAAATGGAATCAGAAATGTGGATAGATTTCCAAGTTGTGCAACTATTCAATGGACAGACTAATCCTAAAGGACATATTGAACAATGTGTGACACAATGGCAAGTTGCGGAAATACCATCTTGCTTCTAGGTTCAAGTATCTCCTCATTCACTACGTCCAATTCTGAAAGATTGGTTCATCCATGAAGAAACCAGAAGACAAACCAACGACTGAAAAATGTTGGCAGATCACTTTTGCAAGGACTTATCATTTACAATTAAGTTCCCTAAGCTTAAATTAGTCCTGCAAAGAATTAAAGAATTCATTTTTACAGACACTAGTAAACAGAAATCAGACCTAGTGGTATGCACAAAGCATACCCAAAAACTTTAGTCTAATATTCACCTAAAATTGGACAAGAGACCTATAGAATAATATAAGATTGAGAAGTATTTGGAAAGCCCAGATGATTTAGAAGAATTGAGAAACTTAGCCATTAAGGAGACAAAAGGGAATAGAGAAATCCAGAACATCATACCCATCCAGACTGATGGTTCTTATAACCACCCATTGAAGTTGTGAAAATTCAATATAGGGACCACATAGAAACCTAAGCTAGCTATGGTGGGAGATTACTGGGATGATAAAACTAGCCAAGAAATACAGAGTTTGTTGCGAGAATGAGGATTTGTTCCCAAATACATTTTTAGAGAATTGCAGATATGGTTGAACCTCAGGAAGTGTATCTTCTGTGTGCCACATGGAAATTTGTTAGGTAACATAGTATGCCGAGAGGGATTATTGGTAGACCCATCCAAATTTGCAGTCATTGTAAACATGATGCCACCTACGAGTGCTAAGAAGTTGTGCTCAATGCTGGGGCACACCAGGTACTATTGTAGGTTTATCAGAAGATATGAAAATATCACTGCACCTCTGGAAAATCTACTAAAGAAGGTCAAAGTGTTCCAATGGACACCAGAATGTGATAAAGCATTCAAGACCCTAAAGGAGAAGCTCATCACAACACCTATTCTGATATTTCCAAATTGGGAGAATGAATTCCACGTCCATGTAGATGCTTCAGGTATTGCCTTGGGATCCATCTTGGCACAACCAAGAGATAATCCATGGATCATCATATCTATTTTGTGAGAAGGAAGTTGTCACAAGCTAAGCACAACTATACAATGACAGAAAGGGAGGGTTTAGCTATGATTTACACTTTGCATAAGTTTAGACATTATTTTTTAGGGTCTCATTTTAAGTTCTTTACTGATCATTCTGCACTAAAATATCTAGTTAACAAACCTGTGTTGGAAGGGAGAATTTGTCGATGGTTTTTATTGTTTCAGTAATTTTCTTTTGTAGTGATCATTAAGCCTAGAATATGCAACATAGGGCCTAATCACCTGTCTATATTAGATTCAAGGGAAAGTGGTGGAGCAGTCGATGATCAGCTCCCATATGTAGACCTATTCCAAGTTGAGGCCTTACCAAGATACCTAGAAGACATAGCAATGTTATTAAGTATAGGGGCCTGCCCAGAAACATACTCTGCAACCTAGAAATGCCATATGGTGGTTAGAGCAGTAGAATATCAATTGATTGCAAGGAAATTGTATAAATTGGGACTAAATAGTATCCTAAAGAGATGTGTCTTAGATCATGAAAGACAAGATATACTATGGGAGTGCCACAGTGGAGTTGTAGGAGGTCATGTTGGAGGAAAGGCCACTATGCAAAACATCCTCCAAGATGGACTATGGTGGGCCACGGTCTTCAAGGATGAAAAAGAATATGTTAGATCATGCGATGTTTTTCAAAGAGTGGGTAAGCCATCACGACGAGATGAATTACCACTTCAACTAGTTCAATCTTTACAAGCACTTGAGAAGTTGGTGGTTGAATTCATTGGGTTGATCAACCCCACAGCTAAGAAGTCAAAGGCTAGGTTACAACAGAGTTCTTGATCCAACATCATAAAAGTAGTCCTTACCATCCGCAATCCAGTGGAACAGTGGAAGCGCTTAACAAGATTTTAGAGAGAGGATTAACGAAGGTTTGTTGCGCAAAACGGGAAGATTGGGATGACAAATTTTCGGAAGCACTGTGGACTTATAGGAAAACCACAAAGAAGCTCCACAAGTACACTACATTTCAGCTAGTTTATGGGAAATAGGTTGTGGTATTTGTAGAATTCATTACTCCAAGTTTGTAGCTTGCACAGATTACACACATGACAAAGGATGAATGAGTTGCGCAGAGGCTCATGGACTTACAAGAACTTGAAGAGACCAGGTTTTTAGCAGACTTCCATCAGACATTTGAGAAAGCAAGGAATAAATCTTAGCATTATAGACACATTAAGACCAAAGTATTTGTGCAAGGAGACACGGTACTACTTTATGAAAGTCGATACTAGAAACATCCAGGCAAGTTGTGCACGTATTGGTTGGGGATATTTATAGTTGCAGAGATATAATTGTTTGGCTCAGTCAGACTTGCAAAACTGGATGGTATGTTCCAGCCAGGATGGGTGAATGATGCTCTCTTAAAACCTTATCTATCTCTGAACTGAGCTAAAGGAATGGTGCTCTAGTCTGAAGGAGAATCTATAGTAGTTATATTTGAATTTCTTGCAAATTGTTGTGAATTGAACTAATAAAGTATAAGAGTGCCTTGTTGTGCCATGACATGTATTTCATTTTTCTATTAAAGTGTTGTTTTGATGCATAACTACTTAATCAACAGTGTGGGATCAGAACCATCAAGAACCTATTAATGACAGTCATTAATATAAAGGGGACCCCTTTATGGTGAGAGGGAGAGAGAATCTGGACACAATTTGAATCCATGTGTCACACGAACCCAGTTTAGTCACAACCTTTATTAATACTAAGATACCCCATATCAATTCGGTTAATCCATAAAGTCATGATACGTGAACATTCCATTGGTATTCATGCTAGAATTCTCATCCGTCAAACAATACGATATGAAATCAGCCATGTACCTAACCAAACTTCCCAGTAAATGACGAGATCACCCTAGAGATTTACCTCGTTAACCAGTCTCATCGGACAACTCATATCCAAGTTGCATCTATAGGGTAATGATCAATAGCATTTATTACAGAACTTTCCAGATCAGCACAGGTATAAGGGTCTGAGAACTCAGTGTAGGACGCATTGTTTCCCAGAACGAACTTAGAAATTTATGAATTCTGAAGAGTAAGCAGGCATGTTTAATCCCTCAATCATTACTCGTGATCCCCAATCCATGTTTCTCCTGTCCAAATTTTTCATAGTTCATACTGACCATGCCGAGAGCTATAGGGATCCAAAGTGTCATTTCCAAGGATGCATTACCAGATGAGCCCTGTGAACCCTGGGTCGAGGTCATGGCCAATCTCAAGAGGAAGGTGGAGCAAGTCAAGCTCCTTGACCTTGACTTAACAAACCAAGTCTTGTTCCCTTAGATAAACATAGATGTTTTTTGGAGTATCACTCCAGATGAATTGGAAGGCATGCATTTTGTGCCGAACCCTGACTTTATTAATTTGTTCAATTCAATCATCATGAACCTCAGGGAATTACCCGTTTTTGGCACCAACGAGGAAGTTGTGAGGTGTACGAAGCTTCAAATCATTAGGGTGCATGAAATAAGTCTATGTTTGGATAGGATATATCCAATCCATGCAGAAGACATCCACCATCTTACTGGATTGTCTGTCAAGGGTGAGGACGTGTCCAAAGGCTTACAAGGTCCCATCAAGCATGACAATAAGAAGGGGAAGCCCAGCATATACAAGAGGTTTCACAGAAAGAGGGGGGGGCGCATAGCCAAGATCGACCCCATACTACCCAAGACGGTCAGGATTGATTGCTACACTATTTCTAACAAAGTCATGAGGTCCTACTACAGGGGAGAATGCACACTGGATGCGTTATCAGTGGAAAATTTGTGTTCCAATGGCGTTGTCTTTAACTGGTGCAGATACCTATTGGAGGAACTCCTTGTGGCCTATGAGGAATCTCAATAGAAAGGTGGTACTTTCACCTATGGATGCTTGTTACTTTCATTCTCAATTCTCAAGTGGACGCCACCTGCCTGAAGATCATTGGCGTCAGCAAATAAGGGGTGCTTGGACAAAATGTTTGAGCCTTGGAATTCAAGGGTGGACTCGGGGAACACCGCCTTCAATAACATGGCATTCTATAAGTGGTACAATAGATTAATTGACGCAACACAAAGGTTGTGCATTCTATAGGAGCTTCTTAACTACAATACGCAGAACATCGCATTTATCATGAACTGACACCATACATTTTTATGGTCAAGGTATGCCAACAGATAGGACTTCCATTTTCATATGTTTCCATTCTATTTCGATGAAGAGGCCTTCGATAAGGAGGTGATTTCGTGGCCTGGAGTCAAATGCGACTCACTCAAGTTGAGGATGAATTATGGTTTTCTCACGGAAATGTTGAAGAAGAAATGTCAGGAAGCAAGAGTAGGATCGATCTCAGGCCCAGAGGTATAGAAGAAAGAAGCTCTGGCACAGACAGACTCCAAAGAAGAGGAGGAGATGCAACCACTAGAGCACAAGAAGAGAACAATGCCAATGTTCCAGCAACTATTGGAGCAAGCTATGTTGACAGGTAAGGATGTCAACAAAATCCTTAGTGTTGTGTTCATCACCGAGCCAGTGGCTAAGAAACTCAAGACAGGGATTTCCCCAAGTACGGTTCTGAACCCCCAACCCATCTAATCCACTGTCCCCCACACTCACTCCATGGCTCAAGCAGCCCATATCATATATATCCAGGATGAGCCTAAGCCCGAAACCACTCCATCCATCATCATCACTGAGAAACCTCCATATCCACCACAACCCTAATCGCCAACTCCAAAAACCGATATTCCACCCCAAACTAGTGATCTAGAACCCATGCATCTCGTTCCCCCAGAAATACCTGAGCAGGAGCCAGAACTCTCTGGTCCAAAACCAGAAATACTAGAGAAGAAGCTACAACTGACTAGCCTGAACCTTGAATCCTAGGACCAACAGATCATACCCTTTGTACTGATTAAGGACACTCCCACTTCAACGGAGATGCAAACAATAGAGAAACCGCAAGTCCGAAGTCCCCAACAAATTGCCTCAACGACTAAGGTTGAGGGTGATATAGGAAGCATAACCTAGGAAGTACAGGTCCACAAAGAAGAGGAGATACCAGAGGGAAAGAAGGAACTTGATATGACTTCAGGGAAAAGTGCAATGTCAGCATAAGAACATATGGAGCTAGTTCTCCAAAATCATCAACAATGTGCAGAGTTGTTGCAACTATGACTAGACAGAATGGATGTCTTAACATTCATGTCGGTGGCATTGATATTGAGGCTTGTGCCAAGACCGTCTACAGGAGAGGAGGAGGTAGAGACTACATCATAGCACTCAATGGCCAATGGTCTTCCACTGCAAGTTCGAGCACCCAGGGACGCCACCACTTCTCCTACTGAACTAGCAAAGTGGCCAACAATGTAACTAGTTGGAGTGATCAGGGCCTCAACTGATCAACTGGAGAAGAGGCTTCAGTAGGCCGAAAGGACTGTAGAGTTCGCAAGGGAGGAAAAACTCCTTTCTCAATACCCCAAGACACAGGAAGAATTCTCCAAGATTTAGGCGGAACAGAAACTGGAAAGTGTCTAGGAGAGGCTTGTTGAAGCCTGGTCGGAAATAAGGAAGGTTGCACCTCAATTTCCAGAGTCTAGTGATGTAGGAGAGCCTAAGAACCAAATTGAATTACTCCAAGGAGCATGGTCATAGTTGGTCATTCACGTAGATAATATGGAAGTGAAGTTGCGAAAGAGTCATCAAGAAGCAGAGCAACAACCTCGGAAGTTGCAAGAACAGATCGAGAAGGTAGTGTTGGAAGGAAACAACACTCGAGCAACACTACACAAATGCACAACTGTGTGCACAAGGATATTCTAAGAACTCAGTGACTATATGGGCATCATCGCTAGGTGCAACTAGACTCTAGAAGATGTGTGTGCGAGAACACATTTGTGGAATGAGGAAGTTGCAGTCACTATGGATCCGCTCGAGAAACAAGATAAATTCAACCAAATCTAGCAAGCGGATAATGATCTGAATCCTCTTTTCGAGGCACAATCCATAGCCAAGAAGCAGTTGCACAACTTTCAACCTGTCATTCAGACAGTATACATGAAAATGCATCAGGTGGATGCCAGAACAGACTCTGAATTGAACTCTTTGGTCGCATCCAAGCCCAAGGGATGTATCACAAATGCGACCCAATAGTTCGTAGTCGAGGTCTTACTCCTTGCCAAGAAGCGGCAGGATAAAATTGGGAGTTTCCAAAAATTCAGAAAGAGGGATTTAGCCTTGGTCCCAAAGTTGGGCCTTTCGTTTGAAGAAGCAAAGAAAGAAGAAGCGTAAGCAAAAGTGGAAGGTAAAGTGGAGAAGGAGGATAAGGGAAAGAAATTGTCACTCCTGGAAGCTGCGAAAGAGCCAAGTAATTGACTCAAGGGCGAGTCAAGGCCTGTGGTGGGATCATGTTGGGCCCTTGATTTTTTGGATTTGAAGTTGTGCAAGAAGGAATACAATCCCAGTTTTTTTTTATCACAAGTTGCGCAAGATACAGAATAATCTAGACAGTGGAGCAAGGAAAAGTAACATAAATCGATTGCGAAAAAGGACAGTGCAACGCCAACAAGAAAAAATAAGTTGCAACATAACAAGAAAGCATGCAATCCCAAAGCCAAAATATCCCGATCAGCTTAGATATATGAGATGTATACGATTGTAAAAGGGTTCTCTCTCAGTTCTGGGTTCTTGTTCTTGATAGATTGAGTTTTGTTGTTGTTAAGAAAATTTTGTACATGTAATCTGTATTCGGTTTTGGTTAGATAGAGCTCTGTGACATGAGTCTAGAGTCAGAAGTCTGTAACAAAGTACCAAGTTGTATCTCTGAGATTGTATTCAATAAGTTCTGAAGATAATAGATGAGGAAGGACCCAAAATTTTAAAATATAATGTGTTATACTGTGTTTATTATTATGCATTGTATCTTTACAATACTTTTTTATGGTTGATAAACTCAATATGATGCCTTTGTGTATAAATGTTTTTTTCAACTTAAGTATCTTTTGTTCTTGTAAGCATGAGTTCGGATCTGGTCTGTAATTGGTTTGTCTTGCGCAATATCATGGTGAGTCTTGAAGGTTATGGGAACCCGCCCAAGTATTCTTCTTGCCCTTCCCTATCCTTTTGTCTTGGTTTTTCTTCAGGTGAGACTTCTTCTCTTCGAAGGAGATGAAAATTCTAGCACTCTAGACTACACGGTACCTTTTTTTGGTAACCTGAGAAGGACCCTGGTCTGATCAATTCTGCACCAATAGTGACCCTCGTGAGTTAGAATGGAATTCTTGGGGATGTTAGGTTATTACATATGCATCTGGTGGTAGACATAACATATATCAAGTTTATTGAAGTACTAAGCACCAATCACCTCATCCAAGAGATTATCAATGGAAGGAATGGGAAACTTGTCCTTGATAGAAATTGTATTGAGGGCACAAAAGTCAGGACACATGTGCCAAGTACCTTATTTCTTGAGTACCATGACAGTAGGAGAAGAATAAGGGATAGTACTGGGGTGGATAACACCCACTTGGAGAAATTCTTGCACTATTTTCACAATTTAATTCTTTTGGGTAAAGGGATGATGATAAGGGAGAACATTGGGAGGAAGGCTTCTAGGAACAAGGGGGGTGGAATTACCATGAACACCATGAGAAGGCGGAAGTCCCTGAAGAGTGGAAAAAAAAGATTTATGTTTGGATTGGATAGCTTGGAGTTCAGGATGCATAGAGGGTTTCTCAACCACTTGAATGGAATGGATTTGAGAAATAATACTGGAGTGACCTTTCTTGAGGATATTTTCCATGCAATGGGAACTGATGATCTTAGGAGAACCATATGTGAGACCTTGGAATTGATACCTTTGTCCCTCCTATTGGAATTGCATGGTTAATTCCTTAAAATCCATAAGAATGAGACCCAAAGTCCATAACCAATCAGCACCTAGCACATTTTCAAAACCTCAATGGAAAACATATGATATTTTCAGGTGGTAATGTCCAATTTGAAGACGTACATTTTCAAAATTCCCACCACATTCAATGGACCCACCATTGGCTATCATGATTTGAAAACTATTGATAGCACGAATATAGCAATTGGTTTCCTGGGCAATGTGACGATGAATAAAATTGTGGGTACTACCACTGTCAACAAGGATGATGACCTTCCTATGCTTAATATAGCCAATGAGCTTGAGGCTTTGTGGAGTAGAGAATCTAGTGAGGGCATGTAAAGAAATGAGAGGGTCAACTTCAGGTCGGTCAAGAGGATCCTGGGTAGCATCAGGAAGAGAAGGCTCTTCAACAAGGGGAACGATCACATCTTCTTCAGGAACATCTTCATAAATGGCCATAAAAAGTTGTTGTTCTTTACACTTGTGCCCCGGAAAGTATTTTTCATCACAATTATAGAAAAGACTCTTCATTTGGAGTTCATCCATTTCATCACTAGTTAATTTTTGGACCTTGATGGGAGTGGTAGGGGGGTTAGGATTAGTGGGTCGAGGGTGAGAAACAAAAGAGG
>ML795188.1:0-26536 GCA_009831015.1 Picea engelmannii
CCTCTGCTGACGTCACGCATGGTTTGACACATGTTAGATCCTGCCACGTGTCACTTTGATTCGTGACTTTCATGTGCCTGAAGTGTTGAATATGCCTGACACCTGTCAACCTATGATTGTGCCACGTGTCCCTGGGTGACGTGGTCCACCGACGTGAGTTGGATCAACGGTCCAGATCACATGTTGATCTGACGGTTCAGATTCAGTCGGGATTTCGCATTTCGCGAAATCAGGGTTTTCGTTGCATTGTGTTCTTGCATTATGAAATCCCGATCCCCGAATCTCCGATGTAGCCTCCTGGTTGCCACGCGTCCATACAAATGAACGGTCCAGATCCCTGCTTAATTTAACGGCTGCGATCAAATCGCGAAATCGCGTATCGCGATTTCAGGGTTTTCGTTGACGAGTGATTTGGACATTTCAAAGTCCCGAAACCCGATCCGTACAGAGCTGTGATCAACGGTCCTGATCCTTTCTGGATTTGACAGTCCAGATTCAATCGGGATTTCACCTTGGCTTTTCCCGATGGAATATCTCCCTCGCAGTTTCTGTCTGATCTGACGACCCTCGTTCTTTTGGGAAATTTGAATGGGATCCTGTGGTTGTGGATCTCTGTCTTCCTTCTCTTCTGCACGCCAACTCCGTTGTTGCCATCAATGACAACAACCATCAATACACATTCGTTGCTTGTTCAATATTTGCCAACAGGAGGAACCAACAATATTTCCACAGTGGTGGATGTGGATGAAATCCACACACCGTAGTATGAGAAAACCACATTACATGTGGAGGAGGAGCAGGAACTCGAACAGGATCCCAAGCAATGGGTAGAGGATGTCGAACGGATAATATCTGATGTGTCTAGGGGAAAAGGGCCGCAGGAAGCAGAACTGGCCATGGATTCCATGCAGCATGGCCTAGCATTAGAACCAGATAAGGAAATAGAGAAAGAGGGTGGGGTATCATCCCCACAAGGGAAAAATAAGTTGAGAGCAGAAATCAGTATGCAAGGTATGCAACGCACATAGGAAAAACTAATTATAGTAATGCCAAAAATTCCTAATGAAGTGAAGATTGGGGATAACATGGTAGGAGGATTTGATAGCCTTAAATACTCCAACCATGATGTATCGGATGCCACAATGTTCCCAAATTTGGCAACATAGAGCTACCTAGAGAGGAGGGGAGAGGGACCATGGTCCATTAGGTGCACCACTGTTGGAGCCTGCACAGTGGATCCTGGGACCGTACAACACAAACATCATGAACCTACTAGACATACCGCACTTCGAGCATGGGAAACACATAAACAAATGTGTTAAACAGTTGTTAGAAAGGGTGCATGGAGGCATCTTATGGATGGACAAGACAGTACTAATCAAAATTGACCTCATCGCAGAAATTAGAGAGCTACCCACAGATGGGGAGAAGCCGAAAAAATACTTAGAAGACGAGACTAAGGAGATATCCATCTCAGATGAGATCAAAGAGAATTATGGTGCATAGAGGGGGAATAGAGGTATCAGGATCAACGCCATCAATGATCCTGCGACAAGACTTGCAACCATATTGGTTGGTTGCAAATTAATGCGCAAGTGATAAAAAGAAGAACTATCCACAGGAGTAGTAACAGTTGCGGCGCAGTGCGGAAAGGGGAGCTTGATGAGATGGGCCCCGTATCTACTGAAATCATTCCTAGAATATTGTAAGGATGTGAAAGAGTGGGGCTCTGAGTTTCACTACACTGATGGAGAAATTGTTGAGGAAAAATAGTAAATTTCAATGGAATGAGGACTGTCAACAAGAATTGGACACTCTAAAAGAGAAAATGGTAACAACACCAATACTAGTATTCCTAGATTGAGAAAATACATTTCATGTGCATGTAGATGCATCAACCATAGCACTTGGAGCTATTCTGGTGTAGCCAGGAGCAGGAGAGTTAGACCATCCAATATCATTTGCAAGTAGAAAATTTTCAGAGTCAGAGAAGAACTACAATACTACAAAAAAAGAAGGATTAGGAATGGTATATGCACTAAAGAAGTTCAGAAACTATCTACCTGGGAAACACTTTAAAATGTTAACAGATCACTCTGCTCTCAAATACCTAGTCAATAATCCAATGTTGGTGGGGAGAATTTGTAGATGGTTATTGTTGTTTCAGGAATTTGACTTTGAAGTGATAGTCAAACCAAGGAAGTTGAATGTAGGACCTAATATCATGTCAAGGATCACCAATGGAGAAGAACCTATGGATTTAGAGGACAACTTCCCTGATGCACAACTATTTTTAGTCCAAGTAGCTGATGAATATTTTGCTGACATAATTCAATACTTGAATATAGGGACTGCGCCACATTAATTCAACACTACGCAGAAGAAAATATGGTGGTCAAAGCTATAGATTATTAATTGATTACATGACACTTATACAATATGGGTGCAGACAACATCTTGAGAAGATGTGCATTAGAACATGAAAGGCATAGGACTTTAGTAGAGGCCCATGAGGGAAAAGATGGAGTACATTATGCAGGAAAAGATACCACATAGAAGGTATTATGCGAAGGACTATGGTGGTTGATCATTCACAAAGATGCAAAGGACTACTATCAGAGATGTTATGTATGCCAGAGGGTTGGAAAACCTAATAGAAGGGATGAGATGCCCCTAATACTACAAGTAACCTTGAAAGTATTCGACAAATGGGAAATTTATTTTGTGGGACCAATTAATCCACTAGCAAAGAGGTTAGGAGCAAGGTATATCATTACTGCAAAAGGGTACTTAACAAGATGGGCAGAAGAACCAACAGTAAAAGATTGTAGTGCAGAGACAACAACACACTTCCTGTTTGAGCAAGTGAACACTAGATTTGGATGCCCAAGGATTTTGATGAGTAACCAAGGCACTCACTTCATCAATAGTACTATCAAGGCTATGACTGAGGAGTTTGAAATCTATCATCAAAAGAGTACACCATATCACCCTCAAGCAAATGGAATAGTGGAAGCCTTTAATAAGATTCTAGAGAATGCACTGGAAAAGATATGCAATGTCAATAGGGACGATTGGGACTTGAAGATACCAGAAGTATTATGGGAATATATGACTACATGAAAAACTTCGACAAGGAATACGCCATTCAGGTTGGTGTATGAACAAGAAGAAGTGGTGCCATTAGAATGTTTGGTACCTAGTCTTCACGTAGCAGCAATTACTAACATGACAGAATAAGGCATAGTACAAGAAAGGCTAAGTCAACTGATGGTGATGGAAAAAGATAGAATTCTAGCAGGATTTCATGAAGAAGTACAGAAAGAAAGGGACAAAGCTCGGAATGAAAGACATATTAAAAGGAAGAGTTAAAAGGAAGAGACATGGTCTTAGTGTATGGCAGTAAATTTATTCGGCACCCAAGAAAATTCAGAATGCATTGGTTGGGAACATATGAAGTGAATATCGTCACAGAGGGGGGAGTTGTATAGTTGAAATATTTAGGAGGTACAGAACTCGGAGGAATTATTAATGGGAGTCAACTGAAGTTGTATAGGGATAGTTGACCTCCTGGTCCTTAGAAAGTATCGCATAGTAAAGAGATATGTATAGAGTGAAAAAAAAATCCATAAAAAATTAAAAAGGATAAAAATAAAAACAACTAAACACACATGGAAGGCCTTGATAGAATGTTATGGGGCCGACGGAACAGGGCAATGCAAGAAAACTAGGTTTCAAAAATGTGACACGCAGAAGAGAAGTTAATGGGAAGAAAGGTACAATGTGCATGAAACACAACGAAAAGTGAAAACATGACAATTATTAGTGCAACATAGCTATCACTTCCCCATCCTACTATAAAGTCAAAAAGAGGGGGGAAACCAACCCATTGTGTTATTTTCTAAGGAGAAAAATGCCGAGATGAGTTGAAGAGCGATAGAGTGTGAATTTGCGCTACCATTTTTCGAGTTGAGATCTTATAGTTCGGATTTAACCATCATGTCACCACCGAGATTTGGCGCACCAAGAAGAACCGAACAAAGCACACGAAGTAGCACATGGGTACCACAAGGCAGAACCAACGAAATTCCCACAATGGTGGATGTGAATTAAATACACATATTGGAGTATGAGAAAACCACATTACATGTGGAGGAGGAGTAGAAACACACACAACATCCCGATCTGCGGTTAGAGGACGCATAACAGACGAAATCCGACACGTCTAGGGGAAAAGGGCCATAGGAAGAATAACTAGCCATGGATTCCATGCAGCATGGCCTAGAGTCAGAACCAGAGAAGGAAGAAGAGCAAGTGGGTGGGGTATTGTCCCCACAAGGGAAAAAGAAGCTGAGAGAAAAAATCAATATGCAGGGCGTGCAACACACATGAAGAACTAAGTATATTAATGCCAAAAATTCCCAATGAAGTGAAGACTGGGGATAACATGGTAGGAGGAGTTGATATCCTTAAATACTCCAAACATGATGTCTCGGATCCCATGAAGTTCCTAGATTTGGCAAGGTAGAGCTACCTAGAGAGCAGGGGAGAGGGACAATCAAGCGCACCACTATTGGAGCCTACACATTGGATCCTGAGACTACACAACACATGCATCATAAACCTACTATACACACCACACTTTAGGTTTGGGAAACACATAAACGGATTTGTTAAACAGTGTTTAGAAAGGGTGCATGGAGGCATCTTATGGATGGACATGCTAGTACCAATCAATGTTGACCTCATCACAGATATTACAGAGCTACCCATAGATGGGGAGAAACCTGAGAATTACCTAGAAGACAAGACTAAGGAGAAATCCATCTCACATGAGATCAAAGAGAAGTATGGTGCAGAGAGGGGGAACAGAGGTATCAATATCAATAAAATCAATTATCTTGCGACACGATTTGAAACCATATTTCTCAGTTGCAAATTAATGTGCACGTGATGAAAAGAAGAATCACCCACAGGAGTAGTAGCAGTTGTGATGCAGTGCGCAAAGGGGATCTCGATGAGTTGGGGACCGTATCTACCGAACTCATTCCTTGAATATTGTAAGTATGCACAAGAATAGGGCTCTGAGTTCCACTACTCATGGTTACTCATCCTCATTGCACTTATGGGGTGGCACAAACCTACATACACGATGTTCCTGCCAAGGAAATGAAAATGTGGCGCAGCACGCTACACGTGGTTGTGAAGTACAACAGATCCCAAGGTAAAGGAATTCAACAATGATATGTTCACTCAGTACTTAACAGAGATGTAGAACATCTTGGAAGATACATGAAGGATCTCACCAGAAATTGTCCAGGAGTATGGAAAGATAACGAATTTTTGGGCATCACGTCACATCATATGGCTACAGGAAAAGAAATACCCAACCAAGGAGTGGTTGTAGCTGAAGTATTGTTTGATGATGTAGGACATCCACATGGAGGTCCAAGAGTGGTCTGAGGAGTGGAAATTTCCATAGATTCCAAGAGAAATGCCAGCAGTACAAATCCAAATGCAAGGTAGCATAGTCCTCGCACAACATATAGGTGGGAATGGTTCTAGCCAACAAAAGAAAAAAATAATAGGTACATTGGGGGAAATCAACCAAATTCAGAAGAAAACTAGAACACAAAAGAAGTCATAGAAGGGTCTTACAAAGGGTCCACAGGCTATAGAGCAGGCACCAGAAGGATTGACGGGATAGGTGAGTGCAGAGGAAGTGCAGACAGAGGCACAAGATATAATCATGGATGAAGAAGTTGAGCAGGATACAGACATGGATACATGGATTCTAGATGCATATAAACAACCAGAGGCCCAAAGGAAGAGAATATAGGAGCAAGAAAGTGGCACCAGGAAGAAAGTAAAGGCACATAGGAAACAAATGGAAACTTAATTGATGGTAGATGATGTAGATATGATAGCCATGACAGTATAAGATCGACTGTGAGAAGTATGGGAAAATGCGGAAAACCATTGAGCTTCAATTTTGGAACAGGTACAGGAGATAAAAACTGCACTAGAACAGTTGAGGATCAAGGTAGAACAAAAACAAAAGGAGAAACCAATTCCATTAAGAGAAGGAGCACCTGTCAGAGAAACAATACAAATCAGAGTGCAAGGAAGTGCTAACTTTATCATAACACCAGACATGTTTTTTATCGATGAGGAAACATCATAGAATCTTGTGAAGGATATTGAAACGTGGGATTTGGCATTTCCCATGATAACAACAAAGGTGTTGTATAAGTTACAGGTTAGTTTCATGCAGGAGATTCAATCCAGAGAAAGGTCTGACATGACGAATCTGCAGATAGTGGAGGAACAAAATATGGTACTAAAGGAATCCATCAACCAAGAAAGGTGGAAGAAACAGATAGCACAACAAAAAGTGGATGAGATGGAGACCTAGATAAGCATTGTCTCTCAAGCGATCTCAGATGACATAGCATCAGAGGAAGAATATTCACAGGAGAATATAACAAAGATAGCGCAAAATATGCAATAATATAAATATCAGATCAAAGAACTGGAGGAGCATGCAGTACCTATGAATCCCCCAACAATATGAGTGAAAAGAAATAAATACACGACAACAACTATAGAAAACATCATGCGAAACATACATAGATTGGTAGAACCACTGGAAAAGAGTGGTCAGCTATGGACCCAACTACTAGAGGATGGGAGCCTATAAGAGCTACAAGGAAAGGAAGATAAATTTAATGCAGTAATGGTAGATGTCAAGCAGTGATAGAGGACAATGTCACTTCCAAAAAAAATCAATACGGTCGCAGAAATGAAGAATGTTCAGGCAAAAGAAAAAGCAGTACAGGCACAAAATATCCCATGACGGGCTTAGTTGGATCCACTACAAGAAAAGGTAGAATAATTGGTTGTGTAAATCGACGCTGCGAAAGCATGCCTTGCACAAATAGGCTTGGAGGGGGTGAGATATTACGATCACCAATCACTATGTAGGTAGTCAAATCCATGTCAACAAAGAGAAACCAGGTTCAGGAGAAGTTCCAACAGATAGTAGATATGTACGAATCACTAGCACAAGCAGTGGCAGACACTGCAGTTAGGCAGTGACTCAGGATGAGTCACAATTTTAGTGTTGGGGGCCTATTGGGCACAGACTAGTTTTGAGGGAAAAGCATGATGTGGGAGGTGGATGCGCATGTAGAAGAAGAAACATATTTAAGGCAGACGTGCATGCAAGAAAAGTAGCACATGAAAAACATACGTGCACAAAAAAGAGGAAGGCATGTGAGGCACACATGCAAGAATACCTATCCACGATAGGGTTAGGGTTTTGGTAAGAGAATGTAATGTCTGGTAATCCAAAAATATGTATAAGTAGGTACCTAGGATGTTTAGTTTGGGGTGTTGTGTTCAGGTGTGGTTTTTGGAGGTTCATTGTTGTTATTTTGTGTTAGTCAATGTTACTATGATGTAAAAAGATCGAATGACTGTAAATTCAATCGATCTATAAGTTGTTGAGTTGAGGAGAGGAAATAAGGGAGATATTGAGGGTTATATCATATGCTAAGGATCCTGGTGTGATATAGTCCTCCTCATTGTAGATCTCGACCGGTTTGGATGGAGCGTTGTAATGTGCAAGGCACTGTAGTTTTGGAACCATAATAATAATAAAAGAGCAGAGTAGCCAAATCTTTGTGGATATATCCCAAGAGGGGTGAACCATGGTATATCATGTGTTATGTGATTGAATGTCATGCGTAAAAAACCCAAACCCTAAATTTTTTTTTAAGAGGTGGGGTATCATAATTTTGTTTTCCTTAACTATCTCAAATCCTAATTCTGATATTTCTATCACGTCCTTCTCATCCAGAACTGTCCAACCTCTTCCTCCATGCTCAAGTCCGAGCTCTGGATTGGCAAATATGCCCATCCTAGTTCTTCCTATGTTTATTGGTCAAGGACCATGTGGTTCCCACGTGGATCCACCCCACTTGTATTGTCTCCAAATTCCTACATCCATGGTGGAAGTCCATCCACCGTCCGATCTCACGACTAGACTCAATCTTTGTCTAACACACATGCATCTAACATGCAAGCCAGTAGGGAATTCGACACTTTGGTGCTCCTGCACTTCGACACTTCAACATTGAAGGCCTCTTTACTATCTATGCATGAGACCTCCTAGGGTCTCAAACTCCCGAAGTCCCGTAAATTTTCCATGTGGCTTCGAACTTCGGGCCTTTTGGTCTCTCTTCAATACTACACCCCAAATCCTTCAGAGTCCTGAAGTAGACTCTTAGAGTTCTGGTCACTTCAAAAACCACTTTGGCTAGGCGGGCACGTACTAGGGGCTGAAATGTAGAAGGGGCTAGAGGTGACATGTGTCGTGTATCAATGGGTCTATAGGGTATGTGATATGCATGAATCCAAGTGACACGTGGCACATCAAAATTGGGTCCACATCACCTTGGGTGACATCACTACGCCATGTCACTCTGAACTTATCGTATTTCATGCCCTTTGATCTCACAGCCAAGGCATGTCCATGTAACCCATGGATCAATGACCTTTGCTACTTCATAACTTGGGAGTTCGAGGTTTCATGGTGTAAACTTCTCCTTTCTCTCAGAGTTGGTCAGCATTAGGCTGACCAAAGCCTGGATCTGACGATTAGGAAGAGTCTTGAAGCTTCCTTGAATTGATGGATCTCACCACTTTGGGCTTCAGAGCTTATCAACACACCAAACCTCAAATCCTCCATAGTGCCTAATCTCCAGACTAAAGGATCTAGTGTTGTGTGTCCCCTGTATATTGACGACTGAGAGGGATCCTGAAGGATCTGAGTATCGATAGTCCTCATTACTTCACGACTCCGGACTTCAGGAGTTTTTTGACACAAAATCCTCTTTTCTCCTGGATTTGGTTAGCACTGGGCTGACCACAACCTAGATTTGACGGTCCAAGGGTATCCACGTAATCCCAAAGATCTACGACTCATAAATTCCGCTCAAGTGTCCCTTGGGTCCCATTGTTGGGTCATTCCTATAGGGACATTTGTCATCCCAAAACAATCCAATAAGAATATGTGGAACCTACCTCAACTCACCGACATCTCCTTACCTTTCCACGAGGTCGCCACTCCTGGAAATGCCATCACTCGTCACGTGGGCCCCTACATGATATCAACATGATACACACTTCCCCGTGATCAAACAATCGAGATGAATCCGGAAGGACCCTTAGATATACGGTCCACATTACTTCGTGACTCTGGGCTTTGGGGTTTTGTATTTACCGCCACTCCATTCTCCCGATGCAGGACTTCACCGAAGTACCATGTGTGGGTCCCTTCTTCTAAATGATCAGATGGTACGCGGAGTTCCTAAAAAATTCCCCAAATCTACGACCCTCCTTTACTTCATAAATTCGATGTTTGGGGATTTTGATGCTAGGTCATATCCATTCCCTTGAAGGGAACTTTGCCGAAGTCGTCTGGGTGTAGATCCAATGGCTGAGGGAACCCCTAAACATTCTCGCTCAGGGGCTTGCTCTACTTCACGATGGGGAGTTGCATCCCAGTTTAGTTGGTAAGACAGGTTCATCTAACCACTAGGGTAACCTCCCAACGTTGATCGTCCTTATAGGTAACATTGACTCTCAGTCACCTTTGGCTAGTTTGTGACTATTAGGGGCGACAATTCTCCGAAGTCTTGGACTTCTGGAGATTTGAAGCTAGAAGGACTTAGCTTCCTTAGGATTAGCATAGGGTTCCTAGACCTTGGTCACATGAGTCCTTCTAACACTTGCGAGTTAAACACAATTCCCTCATTGTAGATTTGCTAAGGACTTGGTAATAATATCCCGGTCGCACAACAAGGAGTCTAAAGAAGATATCCTCTTCAGACGGATGGGGCCAGGGCCATATTGATGCAATACTTTCTATATCGACCGTCCTACAGGTTTACGTCCCACAAAACCTCGAGGGATAATATGGGGAATACAGATGATCAATCAAAAGCATAAGTTCATGGGAATATAAATTCATACACATAACTTGATCATTCAATATATAAACCGTTCTTAGATATATAAATACATGCATTCATCCATTATTCCATTTCAATGAATAGAGTATGAAAAAACTTATTAGAACCATATGGCATGATGCAACTGCTGAAAGGGGTTCCAATTTCCACCCAACCATAGGCTCAGTCACTCCTAACGGATTTACCACTGGCCACCCTCGAGCTAGAAAAGAGGTTACTCCTAAGAGAGAATTTTGTCTTCCAACTCATCAATAATCAAGAACAGAGGTTACTCTCCTCCTCCCACAGGATCTTGGAAATGAGTTTTCTCTATACCATTAAAGGAGGCCAGTCTGAGTACTTCCTTAGTCACTCAATACCCTCATTTATCAGCCTGTATCATAACCCTACTAGCCACGTCCTGCGACCAGAACACGTTCGTTTCCCGGTTCTTCCTTGAACTTGAGAGCTTATTCCCTATTCTCTACTTCTCTTCATAAGTATTCCTCTTCCCACCATGCCTTTCTTTATTTCATTCCTCAAAAATATTGTGTGTGGCCCAAATTCCTAGTCCATGTTCAAGTTTGAAATCCTTACAGATGGGCGCTCTACCCCATCCCCTCATTAACTCTTTAGGAGGTCTTCCCACCTACCATATTGATTGTAATTCATTCTTGGGTTAGAGGACTGTTCTAGTCTTGAGAAATTAAATCGAGCAAGGGGTTTTGTGGGGGTTATCTCAGCCATTCCTGGTTCCCCTCACCATCTCTTTCATAACATTCGTGGCCTATCTTGGAAAACCCCCTTTTTAGCAGTTATGCAACACTTTTCCATTTTCTCTTAATAACATAAATTACATTCATTGACCTTTTACACAGAGGTTCATCAAATAAAAAATTCACACATATTGAGTTTTCCATAGTCTCTTGACCAATATAGTTATATTTACAAATTGGGGGAAACATGGGTGTTACATTATGTATCTCTTTTTTTGTTGATGATTAGGTGTTAAAATTTTTTATGAATGAATTATTTAGAGTTTTTAATATACATGCATGAGTTAGAACGACAAGGTATTCCATATAAGTTTAATGATAAAGTAATAAATGAAGACTATAAAGTTTAATCATAGATCCCCATTCATTTCCTAGGTTGCAATCAAATGAACATTGTAGCCATCCATAAGAACTATCTAAGGTGAGATTGTGCAGTGCATCCTGTGTGTTGTGTTGCCTTTTGGTTTACTAGGAGGGACGATAGTTTTAGGGGGGTTTTGCTAGAAACCAAGTGGACTTGAACCTGGGTCAACCCAAGAAGGGTAGCATGAGTAAAAAATAACCAACAAGGATGCATATAGGGGGAGACATACCAACAGGGGGATTTATTCTTTTTCCCATGATGTCAAAGGAAGAGAAAGAGAATCATTGTTCAGAGAAGGTATACTTTCAGGGGAAGTCACATAAGGAGAGAAACATGTGAAGAGAAATAAAAAAGGCATGGAGAGAGAGAGAGAGAGAGAGAGAGAGAGAGAGAGAGAGAGAGAGAGAGAGAGAGAGAGAGAGAGAATAGATGCATGAATATAGGGGGAGCATCCCCAAGGAGATAGACCCTTTTCCATTGATGTGAAAGGGGGAGACTGAGAAACATTAATGAGGAGCAATAGTCACTGGGGGAGCATGAGTGTTGGAGCATCAATGTTGCCATAAATGTTTCCATCAATGCTAAAGGGGGATATTGTTGGATAGTTTGCTTGGATAGTTGGTTGTAATTAATGTCAACCCTTGGAGATTGATTTCAACCTTTGGAGAAGTCTGAAATCCCTATAGATATGGTTGATATTGATGGTGAATTAGTTTTCATTGATGGAGTGGTTGATGTCAGTAGATGTGTTGGGTGCATTTGATGAATTATACATGAAGCCCCAAAGGTATGGTTATGGTACCCAAATTTGGTTGAGAAATATGGACATGAAGTACAATGTACATGTAGGAAATACGCTCATGGATGGATAGTCCTCTTAATTTCATTTTCATTGATAGGTGGTATGCCACGTGGTTCCTCATGGTTGAGGAGTTATGAGATCATGAAGTTGGAAACCCCAAAGATGGGTTAAAAACCCCTATGGAATCCCAAAATATGGGTTAAGAATCCCCTATTTGGTTTCAATTCACTAATGAAAGGGTAAATTGGTTGTAACAAGAAAGTTCAAGAAGCCCTCAAGCTAAGGAAAGATGTTACTTAGAAAAAGTATGTATACGCCTCAAGAAGTCACTCATAAGTACATACACACACACATTATATTGCGTATATTCTATGTGAGTAAGTGATTTGTGTCTGAGCTAAAAAAGGATATTTGAGAACAATTTCAAAGGGAATATGAAGTGAAGAAGGGATAAGTTCCAAGGGAGGATGAAGTCTTGTGAGGATGTGTTCTAAGGTATGTTATTTATAGGTCATCTTACCATTTTTCCTATAACATTAGTTATATAATGATTCAGACAGAAAAAATCGAAGGCTATTGATAATCCATAGCCAGGTACCTGTGGTAGAAATTTCATCTTCTGGGTCGTTGTACTTTCATAGATATCCTTTGTGGACAATAGGGTGTTTGGATAGTCTTGAAAATAGTCTCAAACAAGTGTTCGAGGTAAAACAACCATAAATTATTCAAATAGTATCCAAATTCAGTGAAAAAAATGAATTGGATATCGTGCAGTCTGTAGTATGTTTTGTATGATTTTCATATCCATATATCCAATATTCTGCGTGTGGCATGCTCTACAAGTTCACTATCTAGAATAAGCCATAATTAAGAAAGGTCTTCCACTTTTTATATAAATCCTTTTCTGGGATGTTCAAAGTAGTGAAACTTGGAGGAATTGAAAAGAAGATATTAAATATTATTGGGTACCATTTTGATACCTTATTCGTTACAGGAATGGAGTTATTCTTTTTGAAAGTTAGGGTTTTTGACTAATCCAAAACTAGTCCCATGAGACTAAGGTAAAGTTTGATGAAGATGTTATCCTCTTGTTGTTGAAGTTGAGGAAAGGCTGTAGGTCTGTGATCACATACACAAGGTGTGTTATAGATTTACAAGTATGTTTATATGCAGGTGTGTTATTTTCTATAGGGATATTGTCACAGGGGCATGTTGGCCCTCGACCAAGTTTTGAGGAAACCTTGGTTAGGTTTGGACCACTTTTGGACTTTGACAGACTTGTCGAAGATGGAGAGCGCAGGAGGAGATGCGATCGCGGATATCACTTATTTTTTGGGATATGTGGACCCAACAAGGGTTTCCTTAGGGTTTTTGTCATGGGTTATGGGATGTCATCCCATGGGTTCTCCCATGTTTAGGCCTTTTTGTAAGGGATTGTAAAAGTATAAGTAAGAATGTATAGTAGAGGCAGCAATGTAAGAGAAAAGTGGCTAAGTGCAAGTAGTTCTAAGTTGCTTTGTGCAACAAAATCTGTATGTAAATCTCTGTGCTCGATAGAGAATTTGGATCTGTGCCTTGACCTAATTTTGGGAAGGAGGATCTAGTGCTTAGTGCATAGATCTCTTTTCTAGTGAGAATCTTGGCTCTGTGGCTTAGTGCACAGGAGAAACTAAATGTAAGAGACTGAATAATAATAAAGAAGATGAAGACGTTGGTGGACATGGCCCCACAGTGGGGTGAACCACGTATATCTTGTGTCTTTGGTTTTCTTTGTGCTTTGTTGGTTATGTTATGAATCTGCTCAGTGCCTTGAATGTTATGTATGATAGATATATTTCTTGTTGGTTAGTTCTTTACTTGTGTTAAGGATGAATGAATGTGATATGTAACTCAGTGCTATGTGCTAAATTATTGAAGTGATTAATCTTTACTGTGTCGGTCTATATTAGAATTTGTTCTGCGATGTTAATGAAGCTAATGAAATAATCCATATCACCTTATAAGTGTTGCTAGAATACTCTGTGAAGTGTTATTATCACAGATCTGTCACTGATATTGGTTATAGACACCTAATTCTTGTAACTCCCCCTGCTTCTACCTAGGGTGAGACTTCACCTACTTCGTAGGTGTTGTCGAAAGGGCCGGTAGTTAGGGTTTTTTGGGTGCATTTTTGAAGCGTTGAACCCTGGGTCTACCCCTGTGCCAACAAATGGTTCGTGGAACTTTTTTTTTCAAAAGCATGAATTTAAGTATCTTTAATAGATTTTTTCCTAGTCTAAAAGCTAGGGCACAGTTGGAAGAAAGAGTTGATCTAAGTAAAGCTAATAGAAATGAATAAAGATATGTTATTCCTATGCATAGAAATAATTTTTGGACTAATAAGTGGATGCAGAAACCTAGAAATAATTTTTGCAGATTGCAGGACCAACACTGTGATCCTTGTCTGTAATATAAGAGAGTTTCGAGAACATACAAGAGGAAAATAGCATTGACATTGTGTTATAACTGTAGAAGATCAGGACATATTGCTAAGGAATGTTGTGGTACAAGTCCTATCTGTCTTTATTATTAAACTATTGGTCGTGAGGTTGAGGATTGTCCAAGAATGACTGCTAAAGTTGAAAGAATGAACATGAGACAAGAAAAATACAAAGAAAGTTAAGAGAATAAAAGCATGTTAGAGAATCATAAAGAGAAAGAATCAGAGAAATCTCAGACTATGTTATTACAGTTGAAATAAAAAATGAATGATTGCAAAGATGTCAGTTTACCAGAGATCTTGAAAGTAAAACAATGCATAAGTGCAAGAATATAAGACTTTGACATAGATTGTGTCTTGGATGAGGAAACACAAGTGAATATTATGACAGAAGACACTTGGGAAATTTTGGGAAATCCTACTGTGATAATTTCATTGACAAGGATAGGCTTGTTTAAAGGAAAGATGATAACCCTATGTGGAAGAGTTACTAATGTACCTATTATTATTCATGGAACATTGACTGAAGAAGAATTTGAAGTCATTAAGTTTGTTGAGAACAATGCCCCTTTCCCACTTTTACTAAGTAAGATTTGGATTGAGAAAGATAAGTTCAGAAGGAAAGGAGAGGGAGAAGCTACAGAAAAGAAAAAGAAAGAACTAAGGGATTTCATAGCTAGAAAAATAGATCGGCTAATAGAAGAACGAGAAGATAAGTCGAAGCAATAGAGGGAAAGAGAATTAGTTGTCGAGGTTGAAAGAACGCAAGAAGGTTTGAAGGACCTATCCATGCAATAAAGAAGAATACGCACCCTGGAATTAATAAAAGAAGGGATTTTAACTCCGAACCCTTTGAGAGCACATCAATGGTGTGAAGTCACTACGCTAGGAGAAGATATGAATAAGAATGGAAAGAGGAATCCATAAATAGTTAGAGAGACTCGGATCATAACAAATAAGGCAAGGAAGCTCAGTAAAAATAAATCCAAGTTAGAAAAGATACAAGAAGCTACAAAGAACAGATGGAAGACTTCACAGACTGCAACTTCGCAGGAGGCAGGTTTGCAGGATTTGAACCTCACCGGAACAACAGGACTATGCAGAATGGGACTTCGCCCTGGAGAAGCTATATGACCATTGGAGGCACCCCTCTCATTATAACGACACTCTGGAATGGCTATAAAACACATTTATGGTTGGATGAACCACCTTTGGGGCATTAAGACCGCGCCATAATGAACCAATTCACATTGATGGAAGCATTCCTACCCATTGGAAGAATCTGTTACGACGCCTTTCTTATTTAACATGTTCGACGCTACGTTGGGACCACTTTTTTCCACCCGTGATTAACTGATCCAAGAAGAGACTTGATCCAAGAACAATGCTATCAAAATCTAGACCTCACCATCAGTTTGTCTACCCCGCCTATCTGTTCGCCTACCCCGATCTGTCTGTTTAAAAGTTAGAATGTCAGGCGAACCCAGTGCATTAGATAAGTCTGTTGAGGAGGTCCTCAAGAATATAATGGCTGACAGACAGTTATATTATGGTGTCCAAACATCTTCGACCAGGGGACTATAGGCTTCCCCTTCAACTAGACGATATTTTGGTAGTGTCAACCCCGTGACCAAGCAACAAAGTAAGCATCTTGGCGAACTAGCTAATGAAAAGTAGATCCAGTTGATCTTACCAGAGTACATTCCATCGTTGTCTAGCACGGTTAACTGTGACAACATTCCACACAATTATGAGTACACTTTGTTCACCGCATACATTTCGAAGGGAATACCCATAGTCAGGAGTCAGCTAGGACAGATCTCGCTACTAAAGAACAACAACTTCAATATCGAAGATAGGAAGAACTATGATATTCTCACACCCCACCGATACTTGACGAAGACAACTGGGAAGAAGCCTCGCATGGCCTCCCAACCATGGATTAAGGAGCTAGCTCAGTCCAGTGTGCTAAATGTGATGAAGATTCCCCATTTTGGTCGTCACTAGGTGGTTAATGCTTGCGTTAAAATCCTCTTGTCATGCTATCATGGTGGATACCTATGGCTCGATCGACGGATTACTGTGGATCCAACACTGATCCACTTGATTACAGGATTAAGCATGCAGGGACCTGAACCTCAACAGTTTTACACAGGAAAGGCCTTGGACTGCTCCTTGGCACAACACATCAAGGAATCTTACGACAAAGTTGAAAAAATAAAGAGAGGCTACAAGGTAGCCTCTATACAGGATGATGCAGTGCACCTCGCTTGTCGCCTCATAGCTGGAAATTTTGTAAGAAAGAACTTCCCCACACAGGTCATTGGGTTTGTTGTGGACCTCATAGGAAAATGTGTGGAGGGAATGCAAATGAATTGGACGATTTACCTCGTCAATGAACCCGAGAAAGACTATCGTGAAGCTCAGGATCTAGGATACAAATTCCACTTCATTTGGTTGATCGCTTTGATCACATTTGTCTCTTGGCAAATGCTTGAAGGAGCCATCTTTCCAGAGATAGAACCATTAGAGCCGCTAGCCACTAGGTTTTCTACCTTGAGGTACACCAATGACATGTCGAAGCAATGGAAGTCAAACATTGTGTTTCATTCCTATTATCAACAATTGAAGGTTGCCATTGAAGCATTTCCATGCATGAAATTGCACACCCTGCACCAATATAGATTGATAGCCAAGTTCTGTGCAAATCCACATTTTATCTATATCACTGCGCATAGAGATGTGAAGAAGGAAGAGTTATAGTCATATTACAAATTGACAAATGAGGACATGGAGAAAATCACAAAGGAGTGGCCGAAGAAATTCCTTGTACACCTCGCTCATGCAGAACTCTCCAATACCAACAACATAGGAAGCCCCATGGTCACCCGGGTTGAGCATGTCGGACAGTTCAGTGGGACAAAAAAGAATAAAAAGAAAGAAGAAGTCTAGAATATAGAGACTGCCAAGGAGGACAACACCTCTGAAGAAAATGGATCTAGCTTGCTATGAGGAGGATGCTGATTAAGGTTGGTTGTCATTGATGTCAACCCTTGAAGAAATTTTGGTAGCGAATTCTGGTAGCACAAAGTTTTGGGTAATGAACCCAAAGTTTTTTCATGTATAATGGTATGAGTTTTAATATATTTGAAGATAATACTATTCTATATGGATAGTACATGCAATTCCATTTCTGGTGATATGTAGAACATCACATAAATCCTCACGGTTTGAGAGTTATAGCCTTACGAAGTTGGAGGACCCTCATATGTTGGCTTGAAGCCTCAAAAGTTCAAAGAAATCAAAGAGATTGCAAAGAAGAAATTATTATTTAAATGATAAAGTAAAGTGACAAAGTCAAGAAGGATTATTTAAATAATAATGTGAAGTGACAAAATCAAAGAAGATTATTTAAATGATAAAGTGAGGTGACAAAGTCAAGGAGGAATATTTAAATGATAAAGTAATGGAGAATTTTCTAATTATGGAAAGTGGTTAACCCTAAAAATTAGGAAAATAGGTTAACTGACCTATAAATGGGTTAAGTGACCTAGAAATGGGTTAAGTGACCTAGAAGATGGAGAGTATAAATAAAAGGCAAGGCTCTCTCATTTTACATTACACTTGAGAATAATGAATATATATAGGTGACTGAGGTAACCAAAGGATATATAAGATGAATTTTAGAGGGAAGGTGAAGAAAATAAGGCCAAAATTCGAGGGAGGATAAATTCTTTTGATGATGCTTTCTAAGGTATGTTATTTACAGGTCATCTCACCATTTCCGCAATCAATTTTTTTCTATAATGACTCATACCATGAAATTGATAGTCCATTGAGGAAACATATCCAAGTATCTATGGTAAACGATTCAGATTGTGGGTCATTTTATTTTTGGAGTTACACTCCATAGAAAATAGGGTTTGTTGCTAGTCCTGAAACTAGTCTAAAACAGGTGTTTCGGGTAAAAACATCATAACTTCTTCATAAAAGATCCAAATTTAGTAATTTCAAATTTTTTGGTTATATTACAGTCTTTAGTAGTTTTTGTAACATTTTCAGATGGATTCAACAAATATTCTGTGCGGGCCACGCTCTACAAGGTCACTCTCTAGAATAAGCCAAAATTCAGCAAGGTATGCCATTTTTGCTATAACTCCTTTTCTGAGAGATTCCAAATAGTGACACCTGGAGGAATTGCATAAAACATATTGAAGATAATTTTTTATCTGTTTCATATCTTTATCCATTACAAGTACATAATTATGATTATTTCAAGTTAGGGTTGTTGACTAATCCAAAAACTAGTCATGTGAGACTAAAGAAAAGTTTGATGAAAATGCTAGTCTTTTGTTGTTAAATTTAAGGAAGGTTTGCAGGTATGTGATCATATACACAAGGTCTATTACAAAGTTACAAATCATATTTGGATGATGAAATTGATGAATGATTTTGGTTAAGGTACATGTTGGGTACATGGTTGAGACAAGTAGTTGATGAGTTGGCACATACATGAAGTGTATAGTTGATGATGTTGGTACATATTGATGAGTCATAGTTGATGAGTAGTTGACACATGATTGTTACATACATGGCACATGGTTGGATGCACTTGTTTATGGTACAGGTTGATTACAGGTTGTTTGGTATAGGTTGGTGCATGGTTGATGCACTTGTTTATGGTACAGGTTGAGGTACAGGTTGATGCATGGTTCAGGTTTATTGGTATAGGTTTACAGTGGTATATCTCACAATGATAGTGTGATAGTGGTTCCATCATTCTACTTCTACTTCATGGTGGTTGGACGGGGCAAGGACAGGTGGTTGTATCCACCTTCCGGTTGTAGCCAGAGAACGTAGGGGGTTGTACCCTCCTTCTAGTTGTAGCCAAAGAATAAGAGAGTTGGAGCTTCCTTAAGGTTGTAGCTTGAGAAACAAAGGGGTTGGAGCCTCCTTCTAGTTGCAGCTGGAAAACAAAGAAAGTTGGTGCTTCCAGTGAATGTAATTCTTCAAGACATATCATAAAAAGCATTATGTGGTTTTCTCCCACTTTGTTTTTCCACGTAAAACATTGGTGTACTGTGTATGTGTATGATTGTTCATTTGTTCATTGGTTATTTACTCTACATTTATTGGATGATAATGCTACATTGATATAACACTTGGATTATATGGTTAAAATGGATTAAATTTCTCTATTTCTGATTCACCCCCCCTTTCAGTAATCCAACAATTGGTATCAGAGTAGGTTCCTTCAGAAATCAGTTTAACCACTAAAAGGTAGATCATGGAGAGAAACAACTTATATAAAAATGGAATACCACAATTCAATGGACAAAAGTATGCATTTTGGAGCATAAGGATGAAAATATATATACAAGCACAGGGATTTGAAATTTGGAAATCAATTGTAGATGGATACACAACACCAATAGTTTAGCCAAAAAATGACAAAGCAATGAAACTCGGTCAGAATAATTCCAAAGCCAAAAATGCACTTCTGAATGGTCTTATTGAAACGATATTCACCAAAGTTGCACATTGTAAATCCGCTAAAGAGATTTGGAACAAACTTCAAAAGATTTATGAAGGAGATTGAAAAGTCAAAGAAGCAAAGCTTCAAACTTACAGAGGTCAGTTTGAACAACTTAAGATGAAGGAAGATGAGAATATTGCAGCTTACTTTTTACGAGTTGATGAAACAGTAAATGAAATCATAGGATTGGGAGAAGAAATAAAAGAATCTGTAATTGTTCAAAAAGTACTAAGATCTCTTCCTATGAGATTTGACCCTCAGATATCAGTACTAGAAGAAAGATCAGATCTAGACTCAATAAGCATGGATGAATTACATGGAATCTTTACAAAATATGAAATGAGAATTGAACAAGAAAATTCAGATATAAAAGAAGCAGCCTTCAAAGAATCCAAAAATTCAAAGCAAAAGGGAAGGAAAAAAGAAGAACATAGAAGCAGTAGTGATGTCTCAGAAGATGATGAAGAAGTGGCCAACTTTGTCAAAAGACTGAACAAGGGAACCGATGGTAGGTATAGAGGTAAGATTCCTTTAATTTGTTTTAATTGTGATGGTATTGGTCATTTTGCTAACAAATGTCCTTATAATAAAAAGAGAAATGATGAAGGTTACTCAAAAAGAAAACAAACATATAAAGGAAAAAGAACCGCAAAGAAAGTTTTCAAGAAAAGCATATGCACCAAAGAAGACATCTCATCATCAGATGAAGTCAGTGACAATGAGACAAAAAGAGTTCTATTCATGGCAGTAGAAGACTCTGATAAAGAAGACTTCGAAGATGAATATGAAGAATCCGAAGATGAATATGAAGAAGTCGAAGAAGAAATTTAAGAGGCAGAATTTGACTACCGAGAGGAATTAATGTGTGCCATAGAAGTTATCAGAAGAGAAAAGAAGAAAAACAAGAAACTACAAGAAATACAAGACAAGAAAGAAGACACTCAAGAACTAGAACAAATGATCACAAATTTGAAGGTTCAAATAGAAGAAGATAAAATAATTGAAGAAGCACTCAAAGAACAGCTAGAAGAAAAAAACAAGATCATTGGAAATTTGGAAGCAGAGATTGTCACATTAAGAAAGGATCTTCAAAAGAAAAATATGCAGAACAACTCAAAAGTTTTGGATGACATTACCAATAGTCAAAAATCTCATCATGAGACAAGTCCAAACTTGGATACAATCAGACAGAAAAAGGATCAAGCTCCAAAACAACATAGCAAGAAACATATCCAAAAAGTTATGCAAAAACAATCAAGGGGGGTAGGAATATCTACAAGGAAGATTACAGGAACACTCCTCCACCGAGAAGATTCAGATTTTAGAATCAACAACCGACAGATAGGCCTCAAGAAGAAGAATAATTTATAAGAGTACCTCCTTTCAGAAGATCTTCAACTCCCAGGTATCAAACTATCTTTTTTGGTTTATGTTATGCATGTAATAATTTTGGACATAAAGCTATGAATTGCAGAGATAACAACAAGAACACAAACAATTTTTAAATTCATACACAAAGGCGTTATCCAAGAAAGCCTAGTGAAATACAAAGAAGAAGTTACAACAGGTTTGAATCTTTGAGCACTAAAGTGGAATGTTACAAATGTAATAATTTTGTACACATGGCCAAATATTGTAGAATGGCAGTCCCTCCTAGAAAACTGCAACAGAATAACAACAGTCACAGACACGAACCTCAGAAAAGGACATGGATAATAAAGCAGGATTAGTGTAGCAATGAAGAATGCACACTCACTATACATGCTAAGAAGAAGAAACATGGTTGGTATGTTGATAGTGGGTGTCAAAAACACATGACAGGTGATAGAGACAGGTTTCTTACATTACAAAAGGAAAGAGATGGATCAGTCTCCTTCGAAAATGATGATTAAGCCAAAATCATTGGAAAAAGCGCAGCCAGAATTGGGAACAAGAATACAAAGGAAGAAAATGTTCTACTAGTAGAATATATGAAACATAATATTCTAAGTGTGATTAAAATGTGTGACCAAGGTCATAAAGTTACTTTCGATTCACAAAAGTGCAAGATAAGAAAAGAAAGTTCAGGAAAATTGATTTCTATAGCTGCAAGAAATTCAAGAAAAAGATATGTGTTAAGTGAAATTAGAAATGAAAAGTGTTGTCTAGCAAAGGAAGATGAAAGTTGGTTATGGCATAGAAGAATGGTTCAAATACATTTTGATAACCTTGTCAAAATCAACAAAAGAGAAGTAGTCAGAGAAATGCCACAGACCACGAAACCAACCAACACTTTATGAAAGCATTTTCAACAAGGAAAACAAGCAAAGACCAGGTTCAAATCAAAGGAATATTCAACGACAAGACCACTAGAAATTGTGCATACTGATCTAGTTGGACCAAATACAACAAAGGGCTTAAAAGGTGAGAAATAATTTATGTTATTAGTTGATTATTATACAAGAATGACCGCAGTTTGCTTTCTCAAGAATAAGTTAGAAGCTTTTGAAAACTTCAAGATCTACAAGGAAATGGTTGAAAATGAAATGGATTCAAAAATCAAATACTTGAGATCTCATAATGGAGGAGAGTTCACTTCAAAGGAATTTATGGACTATTGCAGTAGTCATGGAATAAAAAGGCAATTCTTCGTTGCTGGGACACCTCAACAGAATGGAGTTGTTGAAAGAAAGAACAATACATTACAGGAAATGGCTCGAACAATGCTAATGGATTGAAAATTGACAGATATTTTTTAGACACAGGCAGTGCATACAATAGTTCACATTCAAACCAAAGTAATTCTCAGAAACAACACTGAAAAAAATCCTTATGATCTATGGAAAGTAAGGCCAACAAATGTAAAGCACTTCAGAGTTTTTGGAAGCAAATGCTACATCAAAAGAGAATATGGCCAAATGGAAAAGTTTGACTCTCCTGTGGAAAAAAGAGTACTTGTTGGTTACTCAAGTACAAGGAAATCATACAAGTGTTACAATCTGAGATTGAACAAAGTTGTAGAAAGCATCAGCCTAACAATTGATGAAATAGTCAGACCAGAATCAAAGAAAGAAGAAAATAAATCAATGGAACAAATTTTCGAAGAAGAAGCTAAAGATGAAAAGGAAGTAGAAGAGGAAGATGAAGAGAATCCGACAGAAGCAGAAGAGAAAGTTCAGTAAGTGCCTCCAAAGACACCTAGGATATGAGTACGGAAGAATCATCCTTCAGACCAGATTATCAGAAACAAAGACGCAAGAGTTGAGACTAGAAGAAGAATTCGCTCACTAGAACAAACACACCTAACACTCACATATATGATTGAACCAACCTATTTTGAAGAGGCCAACAAGGATGGATTTTTGAACAAGGCCATGGATGAAAAATTGGATAAAGTAGAGAAAAATGACACTTGGGAATTGGTTCCAAGACCAAAGGATAAGACTGTGATCGACACAAAGTGGGTATACAGGGATAAAATGAATGAGTATGGACAAGTTACAAGGAACAAAGATAGATTCGTATGTAAGGGATATGAAAAGGTTGAAGGAGTCGAATTTGAAGAGACATTTTCCCGAGTTGCCAGAATGGAAGCAATCCGATTTATTTTAGCTTATGCATGCTCCAAAAATATTAAAGTGTATCAGATGGATGTAAAATCAGATTTTCTAAATGGGGAACTTGAAGAAGAAGTCTACATTGAACAACCAGAAGGATTTCAGTTGTCAGAGATTGAATACTATGTGTGAAAATTAAAGAAGGCCTTATATGGTCTAAAACAGGCTCCTAGAGCATGGTACTCTAGACCAGATAAATATCTACAATAGGCAGGGTTCAGAAAAGGAAGTGCAGACAACAACCTCTACATCAAGGTAAGTCAAGGTAATATTTTATTAATTGAAGTTTATGTTGATGATATTATTTTTGGTAGTGATGATGACAAGTTAAGCCAGAAATTTGCAAAAGGATATGCAGAATGAATTTGAAATTTCATTACTTGGAGAACTATCCTTCTTTCTGGGACTTTAGATACGTCAAATCAACCAAGGAATTTTTATTTCTCAAACCAAGTATATCATAGAAATGCTAAAGAGGTTTGGAATGGAATATTTCAAACCAGTTGCAAGTTAAGAAAAGATAATGATTCAAGGTATACAGATTAGAGGCAATACGGATAAATGATTGGTATCCTACTATATGTGACAACATCCAGACTAGATGTAATGCAAACAGTTGGATGGGTGGCACAATTTCAAGAAACACCAAAGGAATCACATGTGTTAGCAGTGAAAAGGTTTTTCAGATATCTCAAAGGAACAAAGGATTTTGGATTATGGTGTCCAAAAGGAAAGGATCTATCTCTCATTGCCTACACAAATGTAGATTGGGTAGGTTGTATTGATGACCGACCAAGCACTAGTGGAGAAACGTTCTACTTGGGTGAGTGTTTAGTATCATGGGTAAGCAAGAAACAATCATCAATATCTCTATCTACAACTGAGGTAGAGTATATTACAGCAGCAACATGCTGTACATAGGTTCTTTGGATGAAACAAACTCTGACAGATATAAAGGTTGAATATGATGAGCCCATTCCAATCTATTGTGATAATACAAGCACCATCAATATCTCAAAGGACCTAGTGATGCACTCCAAGATGAAGCACATTCCAATCAAGTATCACTTTCTATAAGAACAGGTTGCAGAAAAGAAAATCAGAGTTGAGTATGTGGGCACAAAAGAACAAGTGGCAGACATATTTACAAAACCACTTCCACGGGAGCCTTTGAGTATCTTCGCTAGAGACTTAGTTATTTCTACTCCAAAATGAATGCTTTTGAATGATTATCTTATATGTCTTAGATGTAGACGCCCCTGAGGTGTAGGACATTCGATGATGAATTGTGTTGTTAAGGCGCTCCGTGATGTTAAAGTCACCGGTTCGAAACCTGCGGGGACAAAAAATCCATCCATGTTAAAGGTTGTTGTGGCTTAGGCCGGGTGCAATCCACAGGTGATTTTGATGGCTTAGATGCCCCTGATTCACGGTTTCTTAGCCACAAGTTAGTTCCACATGTCACGGACAAACTAACAAACAAACAAAAAAAATATGTCTTAGATGTACACGAGGAAGCACCATACAGAGAACAGTTCGGTTAGGGGGAGCAGCCCCAAATGTAAAGATACATTTTCCATTGATGACAAAGGGGGAGAGATTTATTAGATGTATAGGATAGAGGCATGATTCCAAGGGGAGAAATGGTCACAGAGATGAAAAGGACAGAGGCATGGTTCCAAGGGGAGCATCAGTGATATGACTTCAATATTGCATGAAATTATTTCAGTATTTCATCAGAGTGTTGTCATCAATGGAAAATGGGGAGATTGTTGATTAAGGTTGGTTGTCATTGATTTCAACCCTTGAAGAAATTTTGGTAGTGAATTACAGTAGCACAAAGATTTGGGTAATGGACCCAAGGTTGTATCATGTATAATGGTATGAGTTTTAATATATTTGAAGGTAATACTATTCTATATGGATAATACATAGCATTCCATTTCTAGTGGTATGTGGAACGTCACATAACTCCTCACGGTTTGAGATTTATCGCCTTACGGAGTTGGAGGTCCCTCATATGTTGGCTTGAAGCCCCAAAAGGTCAAAGAAGTCAAAGATCTTGCAAAGAAGAAATTATTATTTAAATGATAAAGTAAAGTGATAAAGTCAAGAAGGATTATTTAAATAATAAAGTGAAGTGACAAAATCAAAGAAGATTATTTAAATGATAAAGTGAGGTGACAAAGTCAAGGAGGGATATTTAAATGATAAAGTAATGGAGAAATTTCTAATTATGGAAAGTGGTTAACCCTAAAAATGAGGAAAATAGGTTAACTGGCCTATAAATGGGTTAAGTGACCTAGAAATATGTTAAGTGACCTAGAAATGGGTTAAGTGACCTAGAAATAGGTTAAGTGACCTATTAATGGGTTAAGTGACCTAGAAATAGGTTAAGTGGCCTAGAAGATGGAGAGTGTTGTTCCTGAGTCTATACTTAAGGCTCAAAAGTACAATGTCAAGGCATCCAAAAGTGGTTAGGATATGGAGAAGGGAGGGAGTCAACCTTCGGAGAAAGAAACTAAGGGAAATTTCTTCGTTGGGGTTGTCTGGCTTCGAACTGTTCCTGAATATTTATGTCTCGTTCAATGGCTGCCCATGATATTTCAAGTTCGACCAGGTTAGTTGTTGTTTTAAGGATAGTGTTGAAAAGGTTTAGGGCGATGTGTGTTTGGTTCAATAATCCAGGTTCGACGTTAGGTTGAGTTGATATAGGGACTGTCATGGGGGAACAATAAAGATATAAAAGACTTTTAGGAAAGATTAAGTGATGTCTCAGTTTGATCTTATAAAAGAGAACTTACAGTTGCAGAGATAATATATAGATGCAAATCTAAGGCTCGTTCCCGTAACTGTATCATATTTTTATAAAATGGGTGGGATGATAGAAAAACATTTAGCCATTTATAAAGTAAAGTTCCAACCAGTGGAAAACTCACAACATAAACGGGAGAGGAAAATATGTAA
>ML795188.1:39382-71079 GCA_009831015.1 Picea engelmannii
CTGATTCAAAGTGCTATTTCTGTTGCTATTTTGTATATCATTTCTGTGTATTGTGAAGATTATGCTGGATATTTTACTGTTATTCTATCATTTCTAGCATTTCGTTTCTGTTCTGCATATTTTATATATCTGGTATCTTGCAAAATGGAGCTTCGTCTTTTACTGGAACGAGTGGCAGTGCGGGGAGTTTATGTTTACCAGCGAATATTTGACAAGGGTTGCACGCACGTACTTTGGCATTGACGTCTGAAAATAGTTTCGGCCAATAGTATCTGGCCCTCAAGATCTTGTAGGCTGTGGCTCTCCATGCATGGTGTCCTCCATAGACTCCTTCATGAAATTCCTCTATAACCCGTGGAGTTTCCGACTCAACCAAACAGACTAGCAGGAACCCGAGTGGATCCTTCCAGTATAGTTGAATTTCGACGATGCAATATTTCACAGCATGGAGTTTTAAAGTTCTACATTTGGCTGGTGATAGTCCATCTAGGCATTTCAGGTTTAACAAGTAGAACACTATGTCTTTATACCAGTCTGACAATATGAACTTTTCCTCGACCTTACTTGGATCTGTTTGGTCATCCATCTCATGCGGATGTGTGTCTCCGTCTTCTTCTTGCAGGCAATTAATATCAAGAGCTCTAAGATTCGACTTAGCCAAGAGTTTGGCCAGACCCTGCCCCTTTATCAATTTAGTCGGCTTGACCTTCAGATCAAATTCTTGTATTTTAGCGAGCCATCGCCCTCGTTTTCCATCACTGTCCGGATTTACCAATATGTCTTTTACAGAACTAGTGGGCACATACGCGATTATTTTTGAATGTAGCACATAGGTCCTAAATGCTTTCAATGCTTTTTCCATTGTGTATGCTTGTTTTTCCATTATGTCATATTTCAGTTCTGCATCTCTGAGGCTTTTGCTAAAAAACGCTATCGGCTGCTCGAACCCCTCTTCCTTTTTATCTGCAAGAGTACCGCGGTGATGGTATGTTCGGAAGCAAAAGAGAATATGAGAAAATATTTCAGATAATCCAGACTTGCTAACACAGGTGCCTCGCTTATGAATTTTTTAATATGTGTGAAAGACGCCCTAGCCTCGGTGGTCCAGTTTACCCCGCTATCCTTCTTCAACATTCTTGTAATCAGTTTGACAATTTCAGCGAAATTGGGAATGAACCTTCGTAGAACATTTATCTTTCCTAAGAATGATTGAATTTCTTTTATATTTCTAGAAATAGCTATAGTATCTATCGCTTCAATCCTCTTAGGATCAATCCTGATTCCCTCCTTAGATACAACATGGCCCAGAAGCTTACCTTCCCGCACAGCGAAATGTGATTTCTTTAGATTCAGGGATAGACCAAACCTGCGGCACTTTTCGAACGTCTGTCTTAGATGCATCAAATGTTCTTCATCAGTTTTAGAAAAAACCGTCAGATCATCAAGGTAAATGACTATGAACTTGTCCCTTTATCCCACGAAAGCGATGTCCATAGCTCGCTGTAAAGTGGCCCCTGCATTCATCAAACCAAAATGCATTTTGTCATACATGAAAGTACCCCAGGGCGTGGTGAAAGCAGTTTTTTCCCTGTCTAGTTCATTCATAGTGATCTGATTATAACCAGAGAAACCATCTATCATAGACATTCGATTAGCTCCAACAACCTTTTACAAAACATGGTCCATCTTGGGCAGCGGGTAATTATCTTTGAGAGACGACTTGTTTAAGTTTCGGAAATCCACACAGAGTCGGATTTCCCCATTCTTTTTCCTGACTGGGACTAGGTTGGCTACCCAGTCCGAGTATCTTAGAGGCACGATTATTTTTGCGTCCAAGAGTTTTTTAACTTCCTTTTCTATCACAGCTAACAGAATGGGGTTAATTTGCCTAAGCTTTTGCCTAAACGGTTTGACCCCAGGCTTCAAGGGTATCTTGTGATCAATAATGGAAGTGTCGTACATTTTCAATTCATCATAGGACCAGGCGAAAACATCTTTGTATTGTCTGAGTAAGTCTTTATACTTGTCTTTCTCTTTGGGAGGGAGGAACTTTGATATATTTACCATCCGGGGTTCCTTTTCGGTTCCTAAATCACAGTCCTCCACTTCTTCTGGTTGGGGCTGCAAAGTGGACTTTACAGGTACATCGTTCTGATCAAAAAGTCTTTCCAAAGGAATCAATCCTTTGGGGATCTGATTGCTTTTAAGGACCAGCATACGATGATCTGCAATTTTTTCTCGGAAGATTTCAGGTTCCTCTCCTTCTTGCATGGTCCACATCGAGTCGTTTTGATTTTCTTGGTCAGCATGAGTTTCCGAGAATTCGCCTACTGCTGTAAGGAATTTCTTAATTTGTTCGTCATCTTCAAAGACTTGCCAGTGTCGGATATTATCATGTATGGAGGGTTTGTATCTGATTTCAATGTGGTACTTCAGTTTGAAGGTCGTGGGAGGGGAGAAGGTTGAAGCTTCCTTTGCCAATGCATCATCATGCAGATTCTCTACGCGAGGGATAAAATGTATATTTACGGATGAGAAATTTTTTTCCATGAGATCCCAAGTACAATTTCTATACGCTCTTAGTCTGGGATGCCTGGCCATGTACTGTCAGTTTACCTGTTTTACTATTAATTCAGCGTCACCATACACCTCCAAGTTTTTTATATTTAGCTTTTTGGCAGCCTCTAATCCTAAGATCAATGCCTCATACTCACACATGTTATTAGTGTAATCTATGTCCCACTTCAAATGATAGGATAAAGGAACAATGAACTTACCTTCAGGTGCCACCAAAAGCACTCCAACACCTGCCCCTTCAGAAGACGAAGCACCATCAAAATACATCTTCCAGATGCCAGTACTACACAGCTCTTCTGTTATGAGGTTCGCCTCTTCTTGTTTTGTATCGATTTCCTCCAGGAAACCATTGAGACCATCATCAAACGACAGGATGCAATTTCCCAAATCTTGGTCAGCAATGTAAATAGGGAAGTTATGCGGGTTTTGAGGATCACTGAGTGTATATGCTAATCTTGTTTCCCTATATAAACGAGTAAACTGACCACCAAACAGAGGGATCGTGGCATAAGTCATGTCTAACTGAAGAGAACCCCCCAACTTGGCTCCCCATGACCTAGATAATAGCATACCATACTTAGGGGGGATATCGGCGATAACCACATCCATCAGGATACTCTTAACAGGGACCTGCGCCAAGGTAACCACCAGATCCTTTATCATTCCCATGCATTTAACCTTCCTCGAATCAAAGGAGTACAGATTTCCATAAGGTCTTGTGATCTGGAGACCTAGCTTCTCCATTATAATTTTGGGCATAACATTATGAGAAGCTCCGGAGTCTAACATACAATTATGCAGCAACTGGTCATGTATGTTCAGGGTGATATAAAAAGGAGCGATGTTGTCTTTAGACCCTTCAAAATGGGGACCAAAAGTGATGTTTGGTCTATCATCTTCCAAGTTTATGACATTGGACTGGCTTTCTAGCTCAGAGACACCTATCATTTTGGTAATTTGTTTGCGATAACCGGGGTTTTTCGCTAATTCCACCAAAGGGATCGGTATCTTAATTTTGTTTAACTCGTTTTCAAAATTAAAAGCTCCGCTCATATTGTCTGTTTATTCGGTGGAGACTTCCGAAATTTTTCTTCCTGAATTATTTGTCTGGACAGATTTATCATTCATGATCCTAGGTCAAGATGTAGCATTATTTACGGGTGCGGTTTCCTGAGTTTGATTTCCAACTTTTTCCGCCTCGGACTCTTGAGTGCCTACTCTCCTGGTTTTGTTTTTTGGTAGTGGGATCTTGTTTGAAGGAGGCTCATAAGTTTGGCCTCTTTGAAGGATACTTTTGGGTTGAGTCACGGAGGTGGGCTTATTTTTAGACCTTAGATTGTACTTTGGTTGGAAATCAGCCATCATTACCTCAGTTTCTGATTTAGAGTCACAGATCTCGGTGTGATCACCCTCCTCACTCTCATTTGACTGCTTTGGAGTGTGTAAGGACTTTTCATAGTCTTCGCGAGTCAGGTATGGTTGACTACAGTCATCACTGAAGTTTGTGACGTCGTTATCTGAATCTTCGTAGTCTTGAAAATTGTTTGCTCCTATAAAATTTTCAGTCTTTAAAGGAGCCTGTATCCTTTGATCCTCACTTTTTATTTGTTTTTGTTGATTAGGAGGGTTTTGATTTCTCCTGAAATATTTTTTGGGATAAGAGTCGGCCTTGGTCTATTCGAGTTCCATTCGGGCTACTTTATTCGACAACTCTTTAATCACTCTAGCCATATCATCCACCCTATCGTCTGAGGATCTGTTGGACCCTGAAGGTCCAGCTTGTTCTCTAAAGCGCCTGGTCTCTCGGTTTCCATTCTCTACTCTAGCCTTAAGTTTACCTGAAGCCATCATATTAGATTCTATTTCTACCGCATCGTCATGCATACGGTCTAAGGTGGCTCCCCTTCGTTCTCGCAGAAGTAGTGCGAAATCTGGCTCAAAAGCTCCGGCGAAAGTCACTTTGGCCGCGGGTTGAGAAGGTTTGACTTCAACTGGGATTTTATTGTACAATTTATTGAATCTCTGGATGAATTCCAAGACTGTTTCTGAGTTCTTTTTCTTCAAAGACCGAAATTCGGTTAGATAATAGAGATGGTCTTTTCGCTCTCCCCATTGCCTGAGGAAAGCATCTTCCAAAGCATCATATGACAGGATAGAGGCTGCGGGTAGGCTCTGAAACCAAGTTCGGACCTGACCTACAAAAGTTTGGACAAGTAGTCTCGAATAGACATCCTTTTGTTCGATACCAAATACATCTGTGAATTGGTCGAAAAAATTTATATGTTCGACCGCAGTCAAATCTCCCTCCTCGGTGAATTTCGGTAAAATTTTATGTAGTTTTCTGGAAGATCATGTAGGGGGACGGGCAATACTAATGGAGCATATCTGGCTGTGAATTTCGTGAAAAATCTGGGAGGGGGGGGGAGTCCCTTGGCCTCCACCTCCTCCTAGTGGACCTCCTCCTCCTCCTCCTCCTAGGGGGACTCCTCCCCCTCCTCCTCCGCCAAACCCTCCTCCTCCTCCTATAAACCCTCCACCTCCTCCTCCAGTGGCTTCCATCATTGTTTGTGGAAAGTTATAAAGGGGATTTTCGAAAAATAAAAGGGAAACTTTATTTTCTTCGCTAAGAGGAGACTCTGAGGAGGAAAGATAAGGAACGCGAGGGGTTGGTTTCTCAGACTTGCAAGAGACAGAGTCAAGAAAACCGACTGGTGTGAGAAACGAGTGTGTAACACACTCTTCAGGATTTGGAGAAGTCGAGAAATTTAACTGAAGATAAGATGGTGTTTCAAAAGCTGACGAACCTTCAAGAGGGTCCTTTCCTCTCTGTATCAAGGGGACTGTTGTATGAATCTTACTCCTAATTTCAGAGCAGATTGGCGTTGAATGTTTAGCGTCAAAGCAATGACTGAGTGAGGTCGAGGGTTCGTAAGGATTCTCGGCCTTCAGTGATGGGATTTCAAGTTGGTAAACTGCAGCGGTTGGCTTAAAAGAGCCTCTCGCTTTTAGAATTTTTTCGGGATCAGTAACTGGTGTGAACTGCTCACCATCCGGGTTTTGTCTGGTATTCCTTTGACCGAATGCCAGTTTATTTCTTTGTGGAGTTTCCAAGTGAAGGATAAAAAGCCTTAAAAGGTGGGCACCCTTTGTTCACTATCAAAGGGTAACACTTTCAACGAAAAACAATTTGTCGTTTTCCCAGGGAAAAAGATTTCGTAACTTCGGTCCCCGACAATGGCACCAGAAAGATGTTGTTCCTGAGTCTGTACTTAAGGCTCAAAAGTACAGTGTCAAGGAATCTGAAAGTGGTTAGGATATGGAGAAGGGAGGGATTCAACCTTCGGAGAAATAAACTAAGGGAGATTTCTTCGTTGGGGTTTTCTGGCTTCGAACTGTTCCTGAATATTTATGTCTCGTTCAATGGCTGCCCATGATTGTTCAAGTTCGACCCGGTTAGTTGCTGTTTTAATGATAGTGTTGAAAAGGTTTAGGGTGATGTGTGTTTGGTTCAATAATCCAGGTTTGATGTTAGGTTGAGTTGGTATAGGGACTGTCATGGGGGAACAGTAAATATATAAAAGACTTTTAGGAAAGATTAAGTGATGTCTTAGTTTGATCTTATAAAACAGAACTTACAGTTGCAGAGATAATATATAGATGCAAATCTAAGGCTCGTTCCCGTAACTGTATCATATTTTTATAAAATGGGTGGGATGATATAAAAACATTTAGCCATTTATAAAGTAAAGTTCCAACCAGTGGAAAACTCACGACATAAACGGGAGAGGAAAATATGTAAGAAAATAACCAATGTAACAAAGAATATATGTAGAATTGTGAAACTGCATATTGGTCTTACACAGCTGATAGCTGGTGYAGATGAAAGGCAATAAACAATTACAGAAAACCCAAATTCATTCATTATAGTAGTGGTTGTACTAAATTACAACAAAGCACACCAATTATGAATATGAATTGAAATGTAAAAATGAGATACAAGGAAGCAAACTTGTGATACAGAAGTGATGGAATTGAGAATCTCCAGATCTGCTTGTATTAACTCTCAATGTAAAAAACTCTATTACAAATAACTCAAAAAGGGTCCAGCCCTGTTTATTTCTCTCTGGGGTATATTTATACAATTTCTACAAAGAAAGTAGAATCTCAATAGTCTCAAAAATTTCAGTTACGATAGAGGAGAGAGCAATCGCTCCATTTCACCCATTCTGTCTTCACTTAGTGTCAGGTGCTCATCTTCGCGCGGAATCTGTGCAGGCGATACATCTTTCCACAAGATGAGATACGAGCCGTGAAGGTTCCACTTGACAGCTGGCCTCGGCGAAGTAACACTCTCGGGCTAACTGCTGCAGCTTGTCCCCCATTTGTGCATCGATGATGTCGAGGGTTCTTAGTTGCGCGCTGGGCTGGATCAAGTGCTTATCGACTTGGGCCATGTCCACCATATCTATCTGAGAGATCTCAGTCGAATCTCTCTCATCTTTCTCTTTCAGATCAAGCGAGATCTATTCCACATTCATTTGTATCAATGTTTCTGCGTTGCCTCCACTGTCCATACCCAACAGCTCGCCATCTATAGAATTGAAGGCTTCTTCTAATGAATTGGTTACCTTTTGGGCTTGTTCCTTGCACAGGGCAATGTTGTGTTCCCAATCCTTCAACAGAATATTACCTCTGGTTTGTTCTGGGATGGGGATCCCGCGAGAACCTGCCAAAACTCTGTTATTCGTGGATATCACCACCTCCTGGAAGGCGACCCGAGCCGCTTCAGCATCCCTCTCTCTGACAGTCAGGTTCTCGAAAACCTGATTCATCAACAGACAATTCTCTCGGATTGCTCCCACTTTGGCAAGCAAACTCTGTTGTGTAGAAGAGATCCTGTTTCGAATCTTGGTCGCTCGGGATTTAAACCCCTCGATGTTGATCATCCTGCTTTCGACGATCTCTACCTGATCCTGCAGCTCTGCAATCATAGTCCTATGTTGGCCCGCATGTATCTGACCGTCTTGGACCACTATATGTGCTTGCTCGAGCTTGGTTTTAAGCACCTCTATCTCATTTTTATCCGCTAGTCAGGCCAGTTCTATCTCTGCGCTCACCTGGCCCTGAGTATTTTCCATGGTTGAGGCCAATCTGGCCTCGAGTGTCCTAATCAGGCGATTTTTCCTATTGAGTTGGTTCTTCAAAAGTCCGACCGAAAATTGATTTGCCGATGCATATGCTCCTAGCGTCCCTACGATCTCCGTGGTGAATTGCTCATTCTTTTTATTTTTTCCGTCGGTCATAACTTTGAACTTCTTAGCAGTTGACTCTCCCTCTTGGTAGAATTCCCTTTTCACCACCGCTTTCCTCTTTTTATCAAAGAAGAACTCATTTGGAGGGAGTTCCTCTGCTCTTATGGGCCTCAGTTCTTCATTAAATATCCATCCCTCACTGACATTTCCCTGTGCCGACTGCAATGGTGTGACCGAGGTGATGGGTTCTCCAATTTGTTTTGTCGACTCTCTCGGAGTGTCGACAGGATTCTGCTTCTTTGGCGGCACTAAAGTCTTTGTTTCATTCTCCGGCTTCTGTTTCCTTGGCGGGTCTAGAGTTTTTACTTCAGCCTCCGGATTCTATTTCTTGGGCGGGTTCGGAGTCTTTACCTCTGCTTCGAGCTTCTTCGTTGGTTCCTCCTTGTCCTGTTATTTTCCCGAGTTAGAAGTAGCATCTTTGGATCCTTCCGCGTCCTTCTGGTGTGTCTTGGAAACACCCGAACCTCCCAACATAGCGGGGAGACAACTTCGTCTATTTTTCTGGAATCTCAATACAGTGGCTGTGTCTTCGAGTGCCAAGGATTAGATCCAGGCTAGAACTTCTTCATAAGACCTCGCCCCTTGGAAAATATCATCTGAGGGTGAGTTCTCATGCTCAAATCTCTTGAGCCCACAATTTTCTAAATGGTTTCTTACAACCCTCTACGGATCATGTTTCTTATACTCGATGGAGACCAAATTCGGGTCTTCTAGGGCTGCAGCCTTGGCCTTTGCATGCCCAAAATCCAATAAAGAATAAGAATTCAGACGAATGGGAAAAGACGGCCACATCTTCTTTGAGTATCCTTTGAGTTCTTTACTTACCCCGCCAATTACTGTCTGTCAGGCGACCTCGCGACAAGCCAACTTGTCGGGGATGAACAATGGTAGCGCAAGTGGGGGAACGACAGCCCCGAACACTCTGAAGTACGAGAACTCTGCCTCCACGTACTAGTCTGCTATGCCACTCAGATTTGCAGCAATGCTTTCCAAGATATGAGGTGGTGGGTGACAAAAAATGGCGATGTGCAGGGGCACCATCACCCAGTTGAAAATTTCGTATATGAAACTGTCCGCCTTATTTTCCCATATCCTTTTGTGATATACATGCATGGGTCTGTCCTCGGCCAGAGTCCAAGCCCAGCTCATCAGTGGGAATGGTGTCATGGAACATATTGCGTCCATAATATATGCGGACATGAAGAATGAGGACGGCCTCCCACTTTCCTTCTTCTCTCGATACTTTGTGACTCGGTTGGCCAAACTGTCCGAGAGTATCTTTGCCCAATTAAACGAGCAACCTTCTGCAACTTGAAACATCAGAGGCACCCACGCAATGAAAAAATGCGATGTGTCCTCTCTCCCAAATAGTCGGCATGTCATCATGGCCACATACTTATACTGTGGCTCTAGCGAAGCGATTGAATAAACGCCCTGGTCATTTGCTCTGAATTTCGCGGAGCACGAAACCCAATCCTTTATCAAACCGAGTATGGTTTTATCATATTGTGTGCACTCCTTTTCTTTGAATTCCTCCAGAAATTCAGCACCATATGTGTATTCAGACGTCGCCGGGAGCTTATACATGGTTTGGATATGTTCTGGCCTAAAATTCCCGACTGTGACCCGCTGCTTGTTCATGATAGTCCTGGTGGGTATGTCTATGTGATCCAACACCCATCGGATCATGTCATAATATGGGAGAAACCGTGGTCTAGTTGCTACCCTGTGCATTCTGGATTGGACAACTATCTTGTATTTAGTGTTTAGATCATCCTTTTCATTGTCGTCTGAGTCCGAATAATTCACCAATTCTGATTCCAGAATGTCTGAAACGAAGGACCAACTGGGGACCGAGTCGACACTCCGGGGTGAAGTGTCAGAAACATTGTCTGAGCCTTGTCCTGCGACCTCGATATTCGCCTTAGCTTCTTTTCGTGGAGCCATAACCGAAGCTTGTGTTTACGCCCTTCTGCGATAGAATTGCGTATACATGCAAAAATTAGTTTACTCGGAAATGACGAGCTCTGTGTGCTTATGAAAATGCGTTCGTTATAATGAAAAGAAACTCTTATATATATTTGAAAACTCGGTACTTTTCAAAATAACCTGTCAAATCGTAATTAGAAATAAATTCATTGCATAAAATCCGATCTTATATGCGTAGATTTACCCTATATCTTCATAAATGTCCTAAATTTTTGGCGGTTTGACAGTCAATCGAAGTATGGAGAGAAATGGTTGTCTTTGGAAACGTGCAAGCCTCGAGGCGCGGGATATATCTTGCTTTAGCTTAATTAATCCAATCCCGCCAATGCTAATCAATTTCTTCGCCATTCATTATATCGTGGGATTTCTTTTAACATTTTGAGTCCCTAACTTCCGAGATCGTGAGGGCCGATTTGGCTTAATTAACGGTAATCGTGATTTGTGGCATAATTAATTTTATAATCATTTTATTTGCCACATTGCAACCCGGAATTTCGAAGACAAATTTCTAGGAGACTAGTACGCTGAGTTGCGAAACTGCGAGATGGCGATAATTAAGACTCAATTAAAGGGAAGAAAATCTTGGATTAGGCGATTAATTAATCATGTTATAATTACCTCGTGACTTCATGAGTCGGGGTTTAGAAGCTGGAAATTTCGAAAAAGATAATGCCGAGTGGTGAAATACCGAGAACAAACTCAACCACAGTTAGCCTTTTTGCCTCTAACCCTTGCCAAGGGTCATCTAGAAAATGCCTCTCGTTCTCGGCTCTCGGGGTTGTAAAAATAAAAAATTTTGATTCGACAGACGCCGAGGTGCAAAACTCCGACGATGTCTAAACACGAGTTAAAAGACTTTACCCTGGTTATTTCTTAGAGTGAAAATTAAAAATGACTTCGTCGTTTTGTGACTCGGGACGTATGAATTTATGAATTACGGTATTCGATCTGCGAGATCCCGAAACAGAACCAAAAAAGAGGGAAAACTTCCATGAAAGGTAGGGATTATTTCGAGAGTAAAAGAAAATGTCGTCGCTCACGCGACCAGCTTTCAGAGGTCTCATCTTCTCGGACGACAAAATAAAACCAACTTTAGACTTCAAGTATCAAATTGAAAATTGTGACAGGCCAAAAACAAGGGCGACTCCAACAGAGATTATAAATAAGAGGCAAGGCTCTCTCATTTTACATCACACTTGAGCATATTGAATATCTATAGGTTACTGAGGTAACCAAAGGATATCTAAGCCTAATTTCAGAGGGAAGGTGAAGAAAACAAGGTTGGAATTCAAGCGAGGATAAAATATTTTGATGTTGCTTTTTAAGGTATGTTATTTACAGGTCATCTCACCATTTTCACAATAACGTTTTTCTAGAATGATTCAGACTATGAAATTGATAGGCCATTGAGGAAACATATCCAAGTATCTATGGTAAACAATTCAGCTTGTGGGTCGTTGTATTTTTGGATTTACACTCCGTGGAAAATAGGGTTTGTGGCTAGTCTTGAAACTAGTCTAAAACAGGTGTTTCGGGTAAAAACGTCATAACTTCTTCATAACAGATAAAAATACAGTAAGAAAAAATGTGTTGGTTAGAATACATTCTATAGTATGTTTTGGAACATTTTCATATCGATTCAACAAATATTTTGTGCGGGGCACGTTCTACAAGGTTGCTCTCTAGAATAATCCAGAATTCAAAAAGGTATGTCATTATTTCTATAACTCCTTTTCTGAGAGGTTCCAAGTAGTGATACATGGAGGAATTGCATTAAACACACTAAATAAAATTGTGTATTAGTTTCATGTATTTATTCATTACAAGTGCATAGTTATGATTATTTCAAGTTAGGGTTGTTGACTAATCCAAAAACTAGTCATGTGAGACTAAAGAAAAGTTTGATGAAAATGCTAGTCTCTTGTTGTTAAAGTTAACGAAGTTTTGCAGGTATGTGATCATATACACTAGTTCTATTACAGAGTTACAAATCATATTTGGATGATGAAATTGATGAGGGCTTTTGGTTAAGGTACAAGTTGGGTACATGGTTGAGACAGGTAGTTGATGAGTTGGCACATACATGAGGTGTATAGTTGATGATGTTGGTACATATTGATGAGTCATAGTTGATGAGTAGTTGAGACAGGATTGGTACATACTTGGTACATGGTTGGATGCACTTTTTTATGGTACATGTTTATTACAGGTTGTTTGGTACAGGTTGGTGCATGGTTGATGCACTTGTTTATGGTACATGTTGATTACAGGTTGAGGTACAAGTTGATGCATGGTTGATGCATGGTTCAGGTTTATTGGTACAGGTTTACAATGGTATATATCACAGTCATAGTGTGACAGTGGTTCCATCATTCTACTTCTACTTCAGGGAAGTTGAATGGGGCAAGGACAGGTGGTTGTAGCCTCCTTCCAGTTGTAGTCAGAGAACATAGAGGGTTTTAGCCTCCTTCTAGTTGTAGCTAGAGAATAGGGGATTTGGAGCTTCCTTCAGGTTGTATCTTGAGAAACAAGGGGGTTGGAGCCTCCTTCCAGTTGCAGCTGGAAAAAAAAGGAAGTTGGTGCTTCTAATGAAGTAATTCTTCAAGACATATAAAAAAAAGCATTATGTGGTTTTCTCCCACTTTGGGTTTTCACGTAAAACACTAGCGTATTGTGTATGTGTATGATTGTTCATTTGTTCATTGCTTATTTACTCAACAGTTATTGGATGATAATTCTACATTGATATACCACTTGGATTATATGGTAAAAAATGACTAAATTTCTCTATTATTGATTCACCCCCCCCTCTGAGTAATCCAACAGAGGAGATGAAGAAAATGGACAAGGAGGAGGGGATGAAGGAGAAAATCAAGGAGAAGGTGAAGCTACACTGTTGAAATATCCCTCTGTTGAAACAATAACACCACAGAAGAGGAATGTTTTTTCGTAGAAACCTTCAGCAAGAAATAAGACACGCATCAGTAAGCCTCAGTTAGAGGAAATGCTCACAGAAGACGACATCAGTTTGGTCCGTGGAGCCTTAGAGGATGCTTTCGAGGACATATTTCATAGATATGGAGGGAAGTAGGATGAACTATATGGCAGGATCGAAAAGGATATAAACAAAGTACATCAATCCATTCATTAGGTCCACATAGTACCTACTGCATCACATATTATGGAATTGGGGGATGAACCAACCCAATTGAGAAGAATTGTAGATGTCACAGAGGCTCAATGTCAAAAAGTCCAGGAAGAGAAGAAGAAGGCGACAAAATCCTTGAAACAAGAGAAAGAGGAAGTCTTAGAGAAATTATGAGTAGCACGGTACTGTGTAACTGCCTATGAAAATGAGAAAGAAGAGTTTTGGGCAATGATCCAGGAGGAAAATGTGCAACTACATAGAGAAAAGGAGAAGATTCTCATAGAATGGGATACGATCAAAGAAGCCGTTAATAAATCATGTCGCTCTGTGCCAGGCTTGGCACGGGAGGAATAGGAGTTGGTCGAGGTTCAAGTGGTGAATCTTGCTGAGACCATCCAACAACTTCAAGCAAGGATAACAAAGTTGGAGATCCAAGCGGTATCGAGCACCCCGTAGGAGGTGTGTGATCAAAGGGAGGAAACCGCCAAAAACACAGTAATAAGGATAAGGGCCCTCACCTCAGAGTGAAAATATTTGAGAGATAGACGTGCACAGACTTATGAATGCCTTGCAGAATATCCAGAGCTAAGGAAACTTGAAGCACAGTTACATGAGGTGCACCAATAGGATTTCTCCGTGTAGGCGCAGATGAAGCTACTTACTGTAGTTGAAAGAATGAAGAGATCTCAAGAGCAGTGTACATTTCAGCAAAATATTACTGCCATTCAAGGCAGGGTAATGGAAGTTATGTATAAGCTACAACCTATGCAGGATGAAGCTTGCAAGGTGTCCAAATAAATTGAGGGACAAGGCTCGCAATTAGACCAAGTGGTTTTTGTAGTGGAACAACGCCTAGAAGGGCATGTTACAAAGAAGACGATCCAGGAGCTCACTGAGTAGGAGGCTCATGAGAAGAAACAAGTCGAGGCATTTGAAGTTAAGATTGATGCCTTTGAATAAACGTTTCCTAGATCTGAGTGACTCAGGATGAGTCACAGGTGAGTGTTGGGGGCATGTTGGCCCTTGACCAAGTTTTGAGAAAACCTTGGTCAGGTTTGGACCACTTTTGGACTTCGACAGACTGTTCGAAGATGGAGCGCCTAGGCGGAGCTAAGATCGTGGATCTCACTTATTTTGTGAGCTATGTGGACCCAGCAAGGGGTTCCTTAGGGTTTTTGTAATGGGTTATAGGATGTCGGCCCATGGGTTCTCCCATGTTTAGGCCTTTTTGTAAGGGATTGTAAAAGTATAAGTAAGAATGTATAGTAGAGGCAACAATGTAAGAGAAACATGGCTAAGTGAAAGTAGTTCTGAGTTGCTTTGTGCAAACAAATGTGTATGTAAAGCTTTTTGCTCGATAGAGAAGTTCTCTCTGTGCCTTGACCTAATTTTGGGAAGGCGGATCTGGTGCTTAGTGCACAGATCTCCTGTCTAGTGTGAAGCTTGGCTCTGTGGCTTAGTGCACAGGAGAAACTAAATGTAATATATTGAAGAATAATAAAGAATACGAAGCAGTTATGTAGGCCCACAGTGGGGTGAGCCACGTATATCTTGTGTCTTTGGTTTGCTTTGTGCTTTGCTGGTTATGTTATGAATCTGCTCAGTGACTCAAATGTTATGTATGACATATAGACCTATTGTTGCTTAGTTCTTTACTTGTGTTAAGGATGAATGAATGTGAGATCTAACTTAGTGCTATGTGCTAAATAATTTAAGTTCTTAATCTTTACTGCGTCCATCTATATCAGGGTTTGTTCTGTGATGTTAATGAAGCTAATCAACTAATGCATATCATCTTCTAAGTGTTGCTAGAATACTCTGTGAAGTTTTATTATCACATATCTGTGTCCCAACTTGGTTACAGATACCTGATTCCTATAACCCCCCCTACTTCTACCTCAGGTGAGACTTCGCCTACTTCACAGGTGTTTCTGAAAGGGCCGATAGTTAGGGATTTGTTGGTGCATTGTTGAAGCATTGAACCCTGGGTCTGCCCCTGTGCCAAAAGAGAATACCCAGGGCTCAATGCTTCAACAATGCACCAACAAAACCCTAACTACCAACCCTTTAGGCAACACCTACAAAGCAGGCGAGGTCTCACCCGAGGTAGAAGCAGGGGGGATTACATGACACATATGTTTGTAACCAAGTTGGGACATAGATCTGTGATAAGAAAGCTTCGCAGAGTACTCTAGTAACACTTAGAGAGAAATATGAATTAGTTCATTAGTCTTATTAACATCGCAGAACATACCCAAATATAGATCGGAACAGAAACAAATGACAAAATACCCAGAGCACTTAGCATTATAAGTTATATCTAACATCCATTCATCCTCCACATGGGTAAATCACTAAGCAATAACATATCTATCTTACATAATAACCAAGGCAATAAGAAAATAAATAACATAACTAGCACAACACAAAGCACATCAAAGACACAAGATATATGTGGTTCACCCCAATGTGGGGCTACGTCCACCAACTTCTTCATCTTTTTTATTATTTGTCAATATCTTACATTCAGTGACTCCTGTGCACTAAGAGACAGAGTTGAGCTTCTCATAGGACATGATCTCAGTGCACTGAGCACTAGATCCTCCTTCCAAACTAGGTCAAGGCACCGATCCAACTCCTTTATCGAGCACAAAGCCTTAACACATACACCTTTTGTTGCACAGAGAAACTCAAAACTACTTGCACTTAGCCACTTCTTACTTCCTTCTACCATACATTCTTACTTATTTATACTTTTACAATCCATTACAGTAAGGCATAATCATGGGTAAACCTCATGGTATGACATCCCATAACCCATTAAAAAAACCCTAAATAACCCCTTACAAAGCCCGCAAAACAAGTGATATCTGCGATCTCAGCTCCGTCTGGGCGGTCCATCTTTGACCAACCTGTCGAAGTCCAAAAGTGTTCCAAACCCGACCAAGGTTTCCTCAAAACTTAGTCAAGAGCCAACATTGTCCCATTATGTTGAGCTGCAAGTAAAAGAATATATCCTTATACCAATCAGATTGAAAAAAATTGGGGTCTACTTGGAGCAAAGGATGTTTCATATCCTTAAGTTCTGGTTCGACTGCCATAATTTCTTGAGATATCATATTCATTCCTAATACCTTGAAATTGGACTCTATCAGGAGACTTTCAAGTCCTTATCCTTTTACCATCTTCGTAGGATTAATTTCCATATCATATTCTTATATCTTATATATCCACTTACATATTTTCCTTTATTGTCAATTTGAACAAGAATGTCTTTAACAACAACAGTTGGGACATAAGCTATGATCTAGAATGAAGACAATAATCCTTGAAATCCTTCAAGTATTTAACTAGAGCACATGCCTGTCTCCATGATATTATATTTCATCTCAACACCTCTAAATTCCTTGCTGAAAAATGAAATAGGCTACTCATGGCCATCATCATTTTCTGTAATAGGACATTTGTTATGGTATTCTCAGAAGAAAAATAGAAAACTAGAAAGGGATTGTCTTAATCTGGGATAACTAAGACTAGGGATTCTCCTAGATCCCTTTTAATTTGTTCAAAGGAATCCTTATACTCAATATTCCACTTAATTTCATTGTCTTTCTTCAGCATATCAATGATATTATTCAAAATTTCAACAAAGTTTGGCATGAATCTTCTGAGAAAATTATCTTTCCTAGAAAATACTATAGTTCTTTTTTATTTCTTGGAAAAAAAATTATTATGATGGCCTCAACTCTTTTAGGATCGATCTTGACCCTATCCTTAGATACTATATGGCCTAGCAACTTTCCTTCATGGAAAATAAATATTTTTGGGGATTTAAAGATAATCTATTTTTTCTACATTTAGTGAAAGTCTACCTCAAATGTTTGATATTTTCTTGATCAAATTTTGAAAATAGTATCATATCATCAATATATATTACAATGAACTGATCCTTTTCTCCAACAAAAGATATATTCGTTTCTGTTTGAAATTTGGTCCCTGCATTTATAAGTCCAAATGACATATTTTCATACATAAATTCTCCCCAAGGAGTTGTAAAAGAGGTCTTATATCTATCATCCAAGTGCATATCCACTTGATTATAACCATAGAATTCATCCATCATTGATATTCTAGAGGCCCCAACTACCTTTTGGATTGTATGGTCCATCTTGGGTAAGTGGTAGTTATCTTTCAAAGAACATTTTTTTAGATTTATGAAGTCAACACAAAGTCTAATCTCTCCATTTTTCTTCCTCACAAAAACTAAATTATCTACCCACTCAAAATACCTCAAAGGAATTATAATCTTTGCATCCATAAGTTTTATAACTTCCTTCTCTATAATGGGTAGAAACATGGGGTTTGCTTGTATCAACTTTTTCCTAAAAGGATTTGTCCCTAGATTTAGAAGTATTATGTGTTGAATAATAAAGGTTTCATAAGTCTTTAACAAAGAAAACAAATCCACATATTCCTTAAATAGGTATACATATTTTTTCTTAAGTTCATGTTACAAATATTTAGACATTTTAACACATTTAATCTCCCGACTAGTCCCCAAATTATATCCCTCTATGATTTCATATTTTGGTATGCCAATAGGCTTACTAGGTACATAATTCTTATCAAACAGTTGTTCCAAGCGAACTATGCCTTTAGGAATAAAATTATTTTTCAATCGTATCATTTTATGAGATGCCATGTGGTTGTTGAAATGGGTATCAGTATGAGCATCACTACTAGCTTCGTCACCCTCTTCTAGTTCTTCTTCATTGTCAATATGAGTAGAGAAACATTTATCCACTAGTTCCATAAATCTTCTTAACTATTGGTCATTTTCAAAAACTCTCCAATGATTGACATTGCCTAGGATAGAAGGTATGTACCTCATTTCCACTTCATATTTTGTTCGAGGGGTTATTGGTGTTTTGAAAGTACTAGCAGCTATGGATAATGAATCTACTTATTGATTTAAATATCTAGGGACAACAATAATGCTAAAATCTATAAAGAAATTGTCAATTAGATCCAAAATCAGATTTCTCTAGGCACTCATTCTAGGGTGTTTGTTTCGATAAATACTTCTTACATGGTGTACCACTAGCTCATAGTCTCCAAAAACTTCCAAGTATGTAATCTTCATCTTCCTAGCAGTCTCCAACCCCAATACCAAAGAATCATATTCAACCACATTGTTACTAGATTCAAACTAAAATTTATAAGATAACATAATTTTCTCATTCTTTGGAGACATCGTCTATCCCTACTTTAGAACCTTATTTTGAATCAACTCCATCAAATTATAACTTCCACATTCCAACAAATGTCACCTCATCTATATCAAGTACAATCTCTATTCAAGGGGATTGTTAAGATGCTTCATTTATGGACAATGTGCAACAACCCATATCTTATTTCCTTCTCCTCCTTTCCTATCCATTATATGCTTGAGGATTAGGTTACTTTCTTCTATAGATAGGGGAGGTCTAGTATTTTTCAAGAATGTCCTATACAAATTATTAATGGGAATTCTGGAAATGGATTAATGGTTGACTAGGAAATTGTGTAGAATAATGATCTTATGGAGGTTTACGTGGTATCCTATAAAAATTATATATTTCATGACTGGTAGAAGGAAAAAAGATCAATATTAGGATTACCTCTAGTCTAAATTATTTCTTGGATGTTTCTACGAGCTATTAGTTTTTATGGATCCAATACACTAGAATGCTTGTAGAATCAGGATTAGCTCTAGTATGCTTCCTTGTTGATGTGATATTTTCCTATGTGGAGTCACCAAGTGAAAGGTAAACAACCTTTGTGTCTAAATCTTGTTCACCATCAAGAATCAACAATATTCTTTATCGTTTCCCAGGGAAAAATAACTTCACAATTCCATCCCTGGAAATGGTGTCATTTAAGAATGTTAGTCCTCGATATATTCCTAGTTGTCAGTGGAATTATTCCAAGGATCCTTTGATCCAAAAAACATAAAAGGGTTTTAAATCTATCTTTCCCGACCAAGGGAAATATGCATAATTGTCAATATTCACATCTCATTCACCTTCTAGACAAGACGATTAGGTATGCCTTCAAATAATAGGAACAATTTCTCCTCTCTGTATCACAATTACAAGGGGAAAATAATAGATGATTGTGTGAAAGGGAGTGCACATGCAAGGTATCTAATTTAGATAAATATTACAAGGATTTATGTGAAGAAAAACTATTGAGAATTAAAGAAATCAAAATTTTAAAAAATTATGCATTGTGAATTTAATTACATACATTCATACAACTCATTCCTTAATACATTCACTAATATAGACTTTTCATCCATATGAACATTTCAAACAAGATAATGAACAAGACTAGTCAAGAACTGAAATCAATCTCATCCATTAATGAACCCACACACATTTATAACATATAGGGAGTCAAAATGTTGTTGAAATCCTTTATTAATATGTTTTAGAGTACATTACAGAGATGGGAAAGATAGATCTATGAAAATTGAGAATAAAATATCGGAATTATAGACTAATACAACAAAAAATTATTTAATCCCTACAAGCCTCATAGTTTCCCTCGCATAATCTATCTTTCTACTTGAGCTAGAACAATCTCTTGACTTTGAAGTTCAAAAACTCTTCCTCTCTCTGTTTGCACAAAAAAATTGAGCTAATGATCCTATAGGAATAATTATATCTCTCTCATTATGGAAACCATTTCTTGTTTCCATAAACCTCTTAACAAATTCTTCATATTGCTTATCTTTCTAGTAGAAATTCCCTATAAAATAAAAAAGGGAATTTTTACTATAGTAAGTATCAGTAAAAGGCCCTTTGATTGAAATGTTGTACCCACCAATATGGTTTAGTTTGGATCCTTCCACAAAACCTTATTGGTAGGATAGAGCTATTGAGTTGGGCACCTTCTAATTTTTCAAAATTGAGGTTTTCCAATGGATCGAAGAATGGCTAGCCATTTCCTCTCAGCTGTAGTCACCTCATGACATGGTGAAACATTGATCTGACCTCTAGGTCCTCTACCATTTGTTTCATTCAGATACTGGAAAAAAAATGCAGTTGTGACTTAGGATGAATTATATGGTTTTCTACTGTTATTATGTTTGAACCAACAAGAACATGAGGAATCCTTCATCCCCTTTGCGAAAACAGGTGGACTTTCTAACACATTTGAAGCCAATATGGCCAACAAGGTTTACTTAGGGAAGACACTCCTTTGAGTGGATCACCATCCATATAATCTTAGCTTAGAATAATGAATTCAGTAAGGAGAAGGTGCTTTAATATGGTTGTAACTTTCCATGTGGATTACTCTTATAGAATTCCAATGTGTTGCAAGAGATATTACTAATAGAACCAATGATTTGTTAAATAAAACCATTGTACTTAATCTTGGATACTGCACCATTTGAGACATGGAAAATTATCTAAATACCCATCCATCATACCTAATAATGTGATTATTATCAATTATTACCCAAGATAATATTGATCGATCATATCAAATGATATTCTAACCCTTATGATGGCCTTCCCATGCAACAAAAACCATTAAAACATGGCCTTATCCATATTTTAATTATCTAAGGACACATGGCACTTTCACATTGGCTAACACTTCAAAATAAATGGAACACGTGAAAATTAGGATGATGTAATTAATGTTTTCATCAAGGTATGATGGACACATGGAAAGTAAGGATTGATCCATGTGGCTTCCCATGTGGTACCTCTGTTAGAGCTAGATGGTGTCAGTCTGGGCCATGTGTCTGTTATGACCCAATGGGGGAATATATATGGATAAATGTATATAATATGACCCCAAGGGGGGGGAATAATAGTGTCTCTTAGTCAGAAACAACCATCTGTAGGTGCCTACGTGTAAAAATGTGATTATGCCTTGGCTTCTTGTCACATATATAGCCATGTAGATATCCAAGTTGGAGCAAGAGTGTTCATGAGTGGTCCACGCCATTGTCCACTTAAGCGCTAAGTCAACAAGTGGAAAATTGGTTTCCAAGATACCGTAGGGGGTATTGCATTCCCAGGTGAGAATTTTACCTATTGTTAAGAGCAATGTGAAACCAATAAAAACTAGCAACATATCTCAACTCAAAACCACTCTCGCATGCCCAAGTCTCATTAAAGGATATGAAAGTCCACCGTAGATCTTTGGATAAGCTATGTTCTCAATTATGGACAATCGATCTCTTTCCTTTGGTGACGCACATTGTAATATGGAATTTTATCACTCGGTCACAACCCTTGTTCACTAGTATAATCTCTCATGCCAACACACAACATTGTTTCTTCATTTAATCCATGTTTCTTCATTTAATGGCCCTTTTTCCTCAAATTAATCATTCATAAGTTGATATTTTCTCCTTGGTTAGGTCCTAGGTAGTCTCTTCACTTGATAAAGACACAGATCAAAGCTTTGACTATCCCTAATTACATAGTTCTCATAAGAATTTTTACCTTGTACTAACAAAGCCACTCTTCAGAAAAAGAAGTAGAAGTTGCATTGAAAGAGAATCTAGAAGCAGAAAGTGCATGTCCATGAGAAGAAGAAGAAGTAGAATCAATATTGATGTTTTTCTTCTTCATCACCACTTCTAAAGTTTCCATCTTCTTAAAAAATTTAGACTCCACATTACCATATTTCCCACAAATGTTTCAATGTCCATTAGTCTTATTATTTTTAGATTTTTTTGATATTTCACCATTAGGAGAAGAAGCTAGTTGAGAGGGTTTGGGACCCTTTTTTTTCTTGTTATTGTGGAAAGGATCTTGATTCTTTAGATTCTTGGATTTATCTTTATCCCAGACCACTAAGGATATTTTGGATGTACCCGCAGTGATAATCAATCCAAGTTGTAGAAGATTATTTTTCTCTCAAATCAAGTCATCACAAAAGGACTCAAGAGAGGTTTTTTTATGAGCACTCCCTACAGCTTCTCTGGAGGCATAAAAGGTATGTACTATTGGATGTTTGGTTTTCATTGATTTTGTTGGATAGTTTGTTTTCATTGATTTCAACATAAGTGGTTGTCATTGATGTCAACAGATGTGATGAGAGTAATTGAAGAAGTCTCAAAAGTGGTCCCCTTATGGCGTAGCTTTAAGCATGGCCTTGTTATGGGAAAAATACTCATAGGGATATCACTGAATGGATCAGTAAGATCTCTCTAGGATAAGCCTAGATATCCTAGACAAGAGGGGCTAGACTTCTAAAAGGTTTCCTAGATCTAGATTCAAAGATATAGATTCACTATAATCCTATAGAAAGGAGAATATATGCATACCTTTCAAGAGGTGGTCCTTTGTATATCTTGGATGTTGTAGTACTAGAGTTCTAGCTCAAAGCTTGACAACTTGCTCCCTGTATACAAAACACACAAAAAAAATTCTCTACTTTCCTATTTAGGATTAGAATCTTGGACCTATTTAGTTTTCAATCAGATCTATAACAATATGAATCAAATCTAAACATTTTATATTCAACCAAAAACACCAAATGATGTATTAATTATAGATGGAAAATTAAATCACAATTTCATACCTTAAATGTTGATATAGGCTCCTTCAATCTCCTTGCTCCTTGATTATCCTTACATCTCCTTTGTCATGCTAGACTCCAATGACTTCTTGATGAATAATTTTGTATTTTGGTAGCATAATGTTTCTATTGAATTCCTCCTCCTCTTGTCCAAGGATTTCGTTTGTTATGTAACTCTTGGAGGAGGCTTAGGACAAGCTTCCAGATCTTCTAGAGGCCACTATAAACTCGAATGATGTGAGTTCCTAGGCTATTACCACTAAGATCCAAATCATCTCTCGCCCCTCACCTTGTAACTCCCCTTTTCTATAAGTTTGGAAACTCCTCACTTATTGAGTCACTGTGGTCTAGCGAGGCCTCGCTTGTTTCATGATAGGTGTCATGTATGGCCCTCCAAAAATTCTCTAGAAATGGTCAAACCTTAGACAAAATCTTCATTAATGATTCTATCCAGTAATGGATTCCTCTTTGACCTATAAGGTGGAGATTAAGGCTGTAACAGGTCCTCAAAGGAAGATGCTTTGAAGAAGTATACACGAAACCCATAGGTGTGGTCATGAAGCTTGAAGGTTTTTTAGGAATAAGGACATGAAGGACAGTGTAAATGCAGGTAACACACTCATAAATGGATATTCCTCTTCATGTCATTTCCAATGGTAGGTCGTACATCACGTATTTCCTCATGGATTATTATTTATCAGGTCATGAAGTTAGAAGCCCCGAAGAATGGTTAAGAAGCCCCTAAACAGTTATAGCAAGATGCTACAAGTCATTAATTAAAGGGTAAAGTGGTTATAAAAATAAAGTATAGGTCGACTCTAAAGTTAAGGAAAGAAGTCACATGGACAAGTATAAAAAAAATTCAAGAATCCTCTCATTCTTACAGATACAACTTTATTGAATATATTCTATGTGAGCACACTTGATCTATTTAGAGAATCTGAGGTAGCAAGTCTAAGGAAGTGAAGGAAGTGTGAAGGAAAATTTTCAGGATTGCATAGGAGAGAGAGGGTTCCTAAGAAACCCTAGTTTAGTATACTCTTGTGGGTCAAGCTACTGGTGTCACATGAGGCACCCCCACGGGTTGTACATTCCTCATCCCATGAGGCCCCACTAGTTGACTAGTCTTATTCCTACAAGGATGAGGAAACTTTGGGGGGGATGCTAGTACCAAGTTGTTGATGCCTAGGAAGGTATTGTATGAGATGTGATGTAGACAGATTCTATAAAATATAAAGGAATGTTATTCTATGTGATTTAAGGCTTGCATCTTGGAAGCTTTGGCACATGCTTGAGGCATGTCTTTGTGCGTTTTGGTATATTCCTTGAAGCACATCTTGGATGTAGATTTTAAAATTGTACAATATTTACTGCAAATAGATTTTTAGTAAAAGAACAGAAAATATACAATGGAAAATACAAACATTACACATATATTTTTCCCCTGGAAATCCAAACTGGGAAAACCAACATATTCTATATTCATTCATAGTGATACATTGTTTACAATACAATATACATATAGGATCCAACAACATCCAAAACCCTAACCCAATGGCCTAGATTAGTCAATCACCCTAATCCGTTAACCGAAAATAGAAAACCATCGGAAAAAAACCAAGTGCTGAAAAACCGCCCAACAATGGACACAAAAATTGAGGCAACAAAAAAAACGAGGCAAAAATGGGACACATTTCCTGAGGAAAAAAAAAATCGAGGGTGCTAAATCCGAACCCCCTGCACCCCCCTCAAACCCCCCTGCGATTCCCAACATATAGACACTACTACTCATGCAAAGAATATAACACATACCCAACATTCTCACACTTGTTGTTTTCTTTGCATGTAGGGGGTTAGAGGGTTACATATTCAATAATCAAGGGCAACAATGCCCATGGACCCTCTACACCAAGAGAACTTCTTAGTGCTCACAGATTTTGTTATGAATCTAAAACATTATTCAAAGTGTCCACCTTAATCATCAATACTTTCTTTTCTTCAACCATGTCTCTCACAAAGTTATAATGAATATCAATATGCTTTGTCTTTGAATGATAAGTCTGGTTCTTCACCAGAAAAATTGCACTCTGAATATCACAATCTATCCTTACAGCTTCCTATACCAAACCAATACTTTAACACAATATTTGTAACCATATTTCTTCCTTACTTGCATGAGTGGTTGTCATGTATTCAACTTCTATAGTTGAAAGTGCCACTATAGCCTGTCTTTTTCTCATCCAACTTATTTCTCCTCCAAACAGGTTAAACACATACCCACTTGTGGATATCATATGATCTAGATATACAGCCCAGTATGCATCCACAAATCCATGTATATCCACCAATATATCCAATCCTGGTCCTCCTTGGTAGCACAATCCATAGCTAGCAGTACCATGCAAATACCTGAAAACCCTTTTTCCTGTTGTCCAATGCTCCTTCCCTAGTTTTGACATATACTTGCTCAAAAATCCCACTAAATTTGCAATGTTTGGTCTAGTACAGACCATTGCATACATCAACCTACCAACTACACTTGCATATGGAACACGAGACATGTCCTCCTCCTCTTAATGTGTCTTGGGACACTGATTCACAGATAACTTTACACCAACAGGAATATGAACCTTGACTAGTTTACATTCCTGCATATTAAGCCTGTGCAATATTGTCTTGACATATTTTCTTTGATTTAACCAGAGTTTCCTCTTTTTCTAATCTCTTTTAATTTCCATTCCCAAAATGAAATTTGAAGAACCGAGAACCTTCATGTCAAATTTAGAGAACAACTGAGTTTTCACATCCTGGATAATCTCCTTGTTGTTTCCTATCAGCAACATGTCATCCACATACAAGACCAAATAAATCAAATGGTCACCAATTAATTTAAAATACACACAATGACCTTCTTTGCTTCTTGTGAAGCCACGTTCCAACATATAAGTATCAAATTTTTGATACCACATCCTTGGTAATTGTTTCAAACCATACAGAGACTTTTTAATCTTGCATATCAACTCCTTCTTTCCCTTCACAACAAATCCTTTTGGCTGCTTCATATACATTTCTTCTTCCAGATCCCCATGTAGGAATGTTGTCTTCACATCCATATATTCTACTTCAAAATAAAATGAAGCAACAACATATCACAAAAATATTATAGAGTTTAACTTAGAAACAGGAGAAAAAAATCCCACCAAAATCAATTCCCTCAACCTGGGAATAACCCTTTGTTACTAACCGAGCTTTGTATTTCTCCACTTTTCCTTTTGCATTCAGATTATTTTTAAATATCCATTTTATTCCAATGGGATTTCTTCCAGTCAGAAACTCCACTAGATCGTGAGATTAATTCTTATCCAAGGCTACCATTTCTTCGTCCATGGCCTTTTTCCAGAGATTTCCATCCTCTGAATCCACTGCCTCCTTGAAAGTTCTAGGATCATCATCAGTACTAGACAAAGAAAAAATTGAACGAAAATCAGATGGAGTATACCTTTCCAATAACCTTCTTTCTAGAACCGATCTCCTCAATACTGGAGTATGTAGATATTCTTCTTCTTATTCATTTTCTTCTATAGAGTCCGATTCATCATCCCTTAAATCAAACTTTATTTTATCTGGTTCTTCCTTACTTGGTAGGACTTCTTGTTTAACAACATCCTTCATTTCTCTAAATACCACGTCTCGGCTATACACTACCTTCTTATTTTTTGGGTTCCAAAGCTTATAACCTTTGAGACCATCTTTAAATCCAATAAAGATACATTGTTCAAGATTCTTATCTAGCTTACTCTTGTTTTCTTTTGGAACATTAACATATGCATCACAACCAAATACCTTGAGATGTGTGAGAGAAGGTTTCTTACCAGTCCATACCTCTTGTGGAGTCTTGTCATCTAGTGCTAATGAGTGTGATTTGTTAATCAGGTAACATGCAGTACCCACTGCCTCTGCCTAGACTTCTTTCCCCAACCCGACATCACTGAGCATGCACCATGATTTTTCCATCAGCGTCCACAGTCCTATTCATCCTTTCTACAAATCCATTCTACTGAGGTGTATATGGAGTAGTCTTCTTCCTTGCTATACAACACTTCTTACATAATTATTCAAATTCATTCCCGTAGAACTCTCCACCATTATATGTCCTCAACACATTAGTTCTTCTCTCTGTTTGATTCTCAATAAGAACCTTGAACTCTTTAAACTTGTCAAAGACTTCATATTTATTCCTGAGGAAATATATCTAAGTATTCCTTGAGAAGTCATCTATAAATGAGACATAGTACATAGATTTTCCCAATGATGGGACCGACACAGGTCCAAAAACATCACTGTGAACTAGATGTAAAATTCCTTTTTCCCTCGTTGCACCAGAGGGGAATCTTACCTGATTCTGCTTCCCATATACACAATGTTCACAGAAATCAAAATCCAGAGAACAATTAGACATACCTTCAACCATACCTTTACCATGTAGTAGTCGAAGACCCTTCTCTTCGATATGCCCCAGTATTTGATACCACAACATAACCTTTTCTCCAGAGACTATAGGAGTTATTTCTTCTTCAACTCGAATATTAGGAATAATGGAACTATTGCACCCATCACTAATAATTCTTCCTTTCATCTTATAGATATTTTCAAACCAAACTCCCTTCAACAACACCATTATTCCTCGAACCGTCTTGCAGGTTTCCTTTTCAAATATTGTTTTTACCCCTGTATCGTCCATTTTTCTTACAGAAATCAAATTTATGGCCAAACCTGGGATGTGTAGAACACCAGAAAATTTTATAATCCTTCCATCTATGAGCCTCAACTTGACTTCTCCTCATCCTATGATTATGGTTGTCGAATCATCAACTAGGAAAACATTACCTCCATCATACCCTTCATATTCACAGAACCACTCCCTATGGGGAGTCATATGAAAGGATGCACCTAAGTCAACCAACCATGCTTCCTGATATTCATGTGTACTTGAAGAATCCAAGTACACATCGCCTCCTTCCTTGAAGGTATTTTATTTTTTAGAAGGAGATTCTTCAGATCCCTTCTTTTTTTCAACTTTGGATCTACATGGCTTCTTGTAGTGCCCTTCTTTTCGACATATCCAACATACCTTTACAAACTTTTTGGGAGATTTAGATCTACCCTTATACTTATATATCCCACTTGAGAACATAGATCTATTTCTTTCCTGGGAGAGTCCTCTTGCAAATAATGTGTCTGTGCTCTTTCCTTCCATATTCTTCCGTCTCATCTCCTCCAACAACAAGGATGAGACCACTTCATCAAAATTCAAGGAATTTGTATTACTACCTATGGCCACAACCAGAATATACCATGAGTCTGGTAAAGAAAACAGTAAGTTGATACATTTATCTTCATCTGAAATTTTAATCTCAACAGATACTAATTGACTTACCACAGTATTGAAAGTGTTCAAATGATCTGCCAATCGAGTCTCCATATCTCATCCTCATATTATACAACTTATTTTTCAAGAATAGTTTATTTACTAGAGACTTAGACTGATACAAATTCCCCAACTTATCCCACAAATCCTTGGTTGTAGATTCCTCTGACACATTCAGTAATACTGAATCCGAGAGACACAGTTGTATTGTTCTCTTCGTCTTTCGATCCAAATTTTTCCAATCATCTGTTGAAGTTCCTGTAGGTGAAGTACCTGGATCTACCACGATCCAATGACCTCTTGTGATCCATTGATCTCTATCCACCAACATAAATTCCATCTTGAGCTTCCACAGCTCAAAACATTTCCCATTAAACTTCTCGATCTCCATTTTTGAATTGCTCACCATTTATTTTCACCTGAAAAATATATACCACGGATCTCCCACTGTAACAAGGCTTATCACAGTCTCGATCCAAAACCTTTACCACAAAGGCATCCCCCTGAAGCCAACAAAGATCCGATACCAAATGTATATTTTAACCTTGTACAATATTTACTACAAATAGATTTTTAGTAAAAGAACATAAAAGATACAATGTAAAATACAAACATTACACAGAGATTTTTCCCCTGGAAACCCAAATTGGGAAAACCAATATATTCTATATTCATTCATAGTGATGCATTTTTTACAATACAATATACATATAGGAGCCAATGGCATACAAAACCCTAACCCAATGGACTGGATTAGTAAAAAACCCCAATTCCTTAACCAAAACTAGAAAACCATCGACAAAAACCATGTGCCAAAAAACTACCCAACAATGGACATAAAAATTGAGGCAACATGAAAACTGAGGTAAAAATGAGACACGTTTCCCAAGGAAAAAAATTATACTAGATGGTATAGACAACATCTTGAGAAGATGTCTACTAGAACATGAAAGGCATAGGATTTTAGTAGAGGCCCATGAGGGAATAACTGGAGTACATTATGCAGGAAAAGATACCATGTAGAAGGTATTGCACGAAGGGCTGTGGTGGTCGACCATTCAAAGAGATGAAAAGGACTACTGCCGGAGATATGATGTATGACAGAGGGTTGGAAAACCTAATAGATGGGATGGGATGCCCCTAATACCACAAGTAATCTTGCAAGTATTTGACAAATGGGAAATAGATTTTGCAGGACCAATTAATCCACCAACAAAGAGGTAAGGATAAATGTATATCATTACTGCGATAGAGTACTTAATKAGATGAGAAGAAACAACACCAGTAAATATTGCAGCACATAGACAACAACACACTTCATGTTTGAGAAAGTGATCACTAGATTTGGATGCCCAAGGATTTTGATGAGTGACCAAGGCACTCACTTCATCAATAGTAATATCAAGTCTATGACTGAGGAGTTTGAAGTCTATAATCAAAAGAGTACACCATATCACCCTCAAGAAAATGGAATAGTGGAATCCTTTAATAATATTCTAGAGAATGCATTGACAAAATTCTGCAATGTCAATAGGGACGATTAGGACTTGAAGATGTTGGGTATGTGTTATATTCTTTGCATGTGTGCGTGTGGGCACGTCAGATATGACAACTGCATTTGACAATCCCTCGTACTATTTCCCTATTTGTGTCGTGTGCGCAAGGTTCTTTCCTAGGGGGGTCACAGGGGGAGGCAGGTATGCCCCCCTAGTTACGCGCAGCGCCTCGAAATTTTTTTTGGGGCGGTTTTTTGTTATTTTTAGCGGATTTTTCTATTTTTAGCAGTTTACTAAAAATAATCCTGTTTTTAGGGATTAGGGTTTTTGTATCTACGGAATACCTAAAAACATTGTATATATTGTACAGTGAATGGTGAAATTCGATATAATGAATATAAGAAAGCTTTTCCCAGTTGAGGGTTTCTAGTATAAATCTCTATGTACTATGTGAATAAGCCATTGATTACATTATGTTTTGCTTAAGAATCTATATGCATTGCTTTACTTCACAGGTTTAAAACTTACATGTGGTATCAAAGCTTGTTTTTGGCTTCAGAGGGACACCTTTGTTGTTGAGGGTTTGGCTCGGTCTTGATAGTTCAAGTTTATCTTGGGTCTGTGATAAACCTGGGTTTAGTGGGAGATTTTGCAGTGGAGATTCGAGTATATAAAGAGGAATGGAAAGCTCATCTAGAATCAAGATAGAGAAGTTCAACGGTAAAAACTTTGAGCTATGGAAGCTCAAGATGGAGGATCTTCTTGTAGACAAAGAATAATGGATCGCTATGGATCTTGGTACACATCCTACTGGTACACCGTCTACTAGTACACAGGCTACTGGTACACAACCTACTAGTACACAAACTACTAGTACACCATCTATTGGTATGTCGAAGGAAGATTGGGAGAAGTTGGACAGAAGAGAAAGGAGTACTATTCGACTCTGTCTGGTAGATTCAGTGTTGTTGAATGTCTCAGGAGAATCTACAACCAAGGAACTATGGGATGAGTTGGGGAATTTCTATCAATCAAAGTCCTTGGTAAACAAGCTATTTCTTCGAAAGAAGTTGTATCATCTTAGGATGGAAGATGGAGATTCTATGATAGAACATTTAAATTCCTTTAATACTCTGGTAAGTCAACTTGGCTCTGTTAATATTACGATTGCAGAAGAAGATAAGTGTATTACTTCATTATGTTCTTTTCTAGACTCTTGGGATAATCTGGTTGTAGCAATAGGTAGTACCACTCAATCTACATTGAAGTATGAGGATGTAGTTCCATCCTTGTTATCTGAAGATATGAGGCGGAAAAACATGGATAGTCATAGCACAGATGCTTTATTTGTAAGAGGTTGTACTCAAGATAGGAACCCTAGTAAGCCTTCGGGGTGGAGATCTAAATCTACAAGTAGATCTAAGTCTCCAGGAAAATCTTTGAGGAAATGCTAGAAATGTGGTAAATTAAGGCATTATAAGAAATATTGCAAGTCTAAGAAGGTTGAAAAACCAAAGGGATATGATAGTACCTCTTCCACAGAGGTGAAAGCCTCCACTGAAGAAGGAGGTGATGCTTACCTGGCATCTACAAGTACACATGCAGACCATGGTGTATGGTTGATCAAATCAGGTGCGTCATACCATATGACTCCTCACATGGAGTGGTTATCTGAATATGAAAAATAAGATGGTGGTGATGTATTCCTAGGAGATGACTCAACATAAAAAATCTTGGGACGTGGAAGGGTTAAGTTGTTGCTAAAAGATGGAAGGATTATAAGACTTCCTGGGGTTCTGCACATTCCAAAACTAGCCAGGAACCTAATATTTGTAAGCATGATGGATGATGCAGCAGTGGATATTGTATTTGGAAAGAACACTTGAAAGATGGTACAAGGAGCAATGGTGTTTATGAGGGGATTTCGATGTGGAACTCTATACAAGTTGTTGGGAAGAAATTATACTAATGGGTGTAACAGTTCTGTTGTCCCTGAACAGAGAAATAAAGAAGACAAGACTAATATTGTCCCTGGAAAGAAGACCATGCTGTGGCATCAAAGACTAGGACATATTGGAGAAAAGGGCCTTCGAACAATACACAGTAAAGGTATGGTTGAAGGTTTGTCTAATTGCACTTTGGATTTTGATTTATGTGAA
>ML795188.1:71333-84049 GCA_009831015.1 Picea engelmannii
AAAATAAAGGTATTAAGAACAGATAATGGTGGAGAATTCTACGGAAATGAATTCGAAGAATTCTGTAAGAAGTGTGGTATAGCAAGGAAAAAGACTACTCCATACACTCCTCAGCAAAATGGAGTTACAGAAAGGATGAACAGGACACTGATGGAAAAAGAAAGGAGCATGCTCAGCGGTGTCGGGTTAGGACAAGAATTTTGGGCAGAGGCAGTGGGTACAACATGTTACCTGGTCAATCGATCACCTTCATCAACGTTGGATGATAAAACTCCACACGAGGTATGGTCTGGAAAGAAACCCTCTCTTCAACATCTTAGAGTGTTTGGTTGTGATGCTTACGTACATGTTCCAAAGGAAAATAGAAGTAAGCTGGATAAAAAGGATGAAAAGTGTATCTTTATTGGTTATAAAGATGGTGTGAAAGGTTATAAGATTTGGAACCCAGAAACCAAGAAAATTGTTTATAGTTGAGATGTTGTTTTCAAAGAGGTAAAATATGTGTCCAAACAAGAATTCCTACCAACGCAAGACGAACCTGAGAAAATAGAGCTTGAGTTGGATGATGCAAAATATGAATCATCTGAAGAAGAGGAAGCAGAAGCAGAAGAAGAAGAAGAACTTCATACCCTAGTATTGAGGAGAACAATGAGAGATAGAAGGCAACTAGAAAGGTATAGTCCACCTAATTTTTGTTCCAATTTTGCTTTATCTATTACTGATGATGATCCCAGAATTGCCAGGGAAGCAGTGAATTAAGAGGATATTAAACTCTGGAAGAAGGCCATGGTTGAAGAAATGGATGCCTTGGATAAGAATGAGGCATGGGATATAGTTGAGTTGCCAGCTGAAAGAAGATCTGTTGGTAGAAAATGGTTGTTTAAGAAGAAGTTTAATGCACAAGGTAAAGTGGAGAAATATAAATCTCGATTAGTAGCAAAAGGCTATTCCCAGGTAGAGGGAATTGACTTTGATGAGATTTTTTCTCCTATTGCTAAGTTAACTTCTATTAGATTTCTTTTATCTATTGCTGTTGCTTTTGATATTGAAGTGGAACAGATGGATGTGATGACAACATTCCTACATGGGGATCTGGAAGAAGAAATCTACATGAAGCAGCCAGAAGGATTTGTAGTGAAGGGAAAGAAAGAACTAGTCTGTAAGCTAAAGAAGTCACTATATGGTCTGAAGCAATCACCTAGGATGTGGTACCAAAAGAAGCATGGATGATCACTGTGTATATTCCAAGTAGGTTGGTAATCACTTCATTTATGTAGTGTTGTATGTTGATGACATGTTGTTGGTAGGAAATAACATGGATGTTATCAAGGAGGTGAAATTGCAGATATCCTCCAAATTTGACATGAAGGATCTTGGTGCTGCTAACTTCATTATGGGAATGGAGATTAAAAGACATCGTGCACACAGGAAACTCTGGTTGAATCAGAGAAAATATGTTGAGACGATATTGCAGAGGTTTAATATGCATGGAAGTAAACTGGTCAAGGTTCTTATTCCTATACGTGTAAAGTTATCTGCAGATCAGTGTCCCAAGACACAGGAAGAAGAAGAGGACATGTCCCATGTTCCATATGCCAGTGCAGTTGGAAATTTGATGTATGAAATGGTCTATACTAGACCAGACATTACACATGTAGTGGGAGTTTTGAGCAGGTATATGTCAAAACCAGGGAAGGAGCATTGGACAACAGTAAAGAGGGTCTTCAGGTATCTTTGTGGCACTACCAGTTATGGATTATGCTACCAAGGAAGACTAGGATTGGATAGAGTGATGGACATACATGGCTTTGTTGATGCAGACTGGGCTGGAGACCTAGATCGCAGAATATCTACAAGTGGGTATTGGTTTAACCTATTTGGAGGAGCAATCAGTTGGATGAGCAAAAGACAGGCTATAGTGGCACTCTCAACTACAAAAGCTGAATACATGGCAGCCACTCATGCAAGCAAGGAAGCAGTATGGTTACAAAGATTGTGTTCATGTATTGGGTTGTTACAACAAGCAGTGATATTAGATTGTGATAGTCAGAGTGAAATATTCCTGGCAAAGAACCCATCTTACCATTCAAAGACAAAGCATATTGATGTACAGTATCACTTTGTGAGAGACATGGTTGAGGAAAAGAAGGTGTTTCTAGAAAAGGTTGAAACTTTGAAGAATGTTGCAGATTCATTGACAAAGTCTATGAGCACAGAAAATTTCTCCTGGTGTAGAGTAACAATGGGCATTACTTCCCTGGATTTTTGACTATATAATCCCCTGGACCCCTGGATGCAAAGAAAACAACAAGTGGGAGAATGTTGGGTATGTGTTATATTCTTTGCATTTGTGTGTGTGGGCGCGTCAGATATGACAACTGTGTCTGACGATCCCTCATACTAGTGCCTTGTTTATGTCGTGTGCATCGGGTTCTTTCCTAGGGGGGTACTAGGGGGGGCAGGTATTCCCCCCCCTGGTTACACGCAACATTCGGTACCGGGCGTAGCCCGAGGCCGACGGGGTTCGGGGCAACACCCCAAAAATTTGTTTTGGGTGGTTTTTTGTTATTTTTAGTGGTTTTCTAAAAATAATCCCAATTTTAGGGATTAGGGTTTTGGTATCTATAGAATACCTAAAAACATTGTATATATTGTATAGTGAATGGTGAAATTTGATATAATGAATATAAGAAAGGTTTTCCCAGTTGAGGGTTTTCGGTATAAATCTTTGTGTACTATGTGAATGGGCCATTGATTAAATTATGTTTTGCTTAAGAATATATATGCATTTCTTTACTTCACAGGTTTAAAACTTACAAAAGATACCAGTAGTATTATGGGAATACAGGACTAAATGAAAAAATTTGACAGGGCAGACACCATTCAGGTTGGTGTATGGATAAGAAGAAGTAGTGCCATTAGAATTTTTGGTACCTAGTCTCCGCGTAGCAACAATTACTAACATGACAGAATGAGGTGCAGTACAATAAATGCTAAGTTATTTGATGGTGATGGAATAAGATATGATTCTAGCAGGATTTCACCAAGAAGTACAGAAAGCAAGGGATAAACCTTGGCATGAAAGACATTAAAAGGAAGAGTTTCAAGTAAGGAAATCTAGTATTGGCGTATGACAGTAAATTTCTTCAACACCCAAGAAAATTCAGAATTCATTGGTTGGGACCATACGAAGTGAAGATTGTCACAGAGGGGGGAATTGTATAGTTGAAAGATTTAGGAGGTACAAAACTCAGAGGATTGATTAATGGGATTCGACTTAAGCTATATAGGGATAGTCTACCTCCTGGTCCTTAGAAAGTATCACGCAGTAAAGAGATATGTATATAGTGAAAAAAAAAAACCATAAAAAAGTAAAAAGGATAAAAATAAAAACAACTCAACACACATGGAGGGCCTTGACATAGTGGAATGGGGCAAATGGAATAGGGAGATGCAATAAAACCAGGGTTCAAAAAGATGATGCTCATAAGAGCAGTTAACAGGTAGAAAGGTACAGTGCGTAGGAAACACAACAAAAAGTGAAAAAGTGGCAATTATCAGTTCGACACAGCTGTCACTTCCCTATCTTTCTATAAAGTTAGAAAGAGGGGGGAAACCAACCCATTGTGTTATTTTATCAGGAGAAAAATGTCGAGCTGAGTGGAAGAGCGATAGAGTGCGAATTTGCGTTACCATTTTTCGATTTGAGAGCTTGTAGTTTAGATTTAAACACCATGTCACCACCGATGGTTGGACCACCAAGAAGAACTGAATGAAGCACATGAGTACCACAAGGCAGAACCAACGATATTCCCACAGTGGTGGATGTGGAAAAAATCCACACACCAGAGTACAAGAAAACCACATTACATGTGGAGGAGGAGCAGGAACCCGCATAGGAGCCTAAGCAGTGGGTAGAGGACATTGAACTGATGAAATCAGACGCCTCTAGGGGAAAATGGTCACAGGAGGTGTAACCAACCATGGATTCCACGCAGCATGGCCTAGAGTTGGAACTAGAGAAGGAAATAGGGAAAGAGGGTGGGGTATCATCCCCACAAGCAAAAAATAAGTTGAGAGCATAAAGTAGTACGTACGGTGTGCAATGCACACAGGCAGAACTAAGTATAGTAATGTCAAAAATTCCCATTGAAGTGAAGACCATAGAAATGAAAGGGGGTTGTAGCCTCCTTCTAGTTGGTGTCAGAGAACACAAGAAGTTGGAGGTTCCTTTAGGTTAGAGACTGTAAATCAGGGGGTCAAAGCCTCCTTTTGGTTGGAGCCAGAGAATTTAGAGAGTTGGAGCCTCCTTCAGGTTGGAGCCTGTAAACTAGGGGGTTGGAGCATCCTTCTAGTTGTAGTTGGAGAATTCAAGGAGTTATAGCTTCCTTCAGGTTGTTTCCTATAATTTAGGGGGTTGGTGCCTCATTCCAATTCATGTTGGAGAATTTGGAAGTTGGTGCTTCCCTTGAATGTATTCTTGATATATATATAAGAAAACATTCCATGTTTTCCTCCCATTTGGGTTTCCACATAAATTTTGGTGTACTGTGTATATGATGTGATATTGTTGAATTGTAATTCTTATGGTTATATTCTCATGATATATTGAATGCAATCATAAATGATATACCACTTTTAAATTTTAAGTTTATATATTGTGATTGAAAGTGGTAAAAAGTGATCATACTGATTCACCCCCCCCCCCTCAGTATTCCAATAATTGGTATCATATTTGGTTCCTTCAGAGACAATCTAACCATTGGAAGCTAGATCATGGATAAGAGATACAAAGTTAATGGAACACCAATATTTGATGGTAAGAATTGTCATAACTATGAGATGTGGAGAAACAATATGAAATCATTTCTAGGAGCACAAGGGTATGATTTTTGGTACTCAATTGTTACAAGATACATTGGTTCAAAGAAACCAAAGATTACAACCAAGGAGGAATTTAAGAGGAACAACAAAATAGCAATGGATTTCATCTTGGAAGGATTACCGAATCCGGTAAAAGACATACTGGGACAATGTTCATCATCCAAAGAACTTTGGGATAAGCTACAAAATCTATACTTTCAGGAATCCCATTCTATCACAGATCCAGAGCATCTTAATCAAAATAAATAAGATGTTTGAGTAGAAAAAGAAGAAATATGCTCTTCATATCATACAAATTCAAAAGAATAAAATTGTGAAGAAGGCATAGTAAATCTTGAAGCATAATTAATTATCACTTTAGACGATATGCAAAAAGAAAGAAGGAAGAACAAGTCACCCAAGGAAGAATTGATTGAGCTAAAAAAGGGGCCTCAAAATCCCAACTTTGAAGAAGTCCATCAGATGATTACAAACCTAAAATTCCAAGTAGAAGAAGCCAAAGAGATTGAAGAAAATATCAAAGATTAGTTGAAAGAAAAAAACATTTTTTGGAAGACGAAATAATATCACAAATAAATGAAGAAGAGAAGAGAGAAAATATTTTGACTAGCCATCTCAAGGAAATATTTGAGGAATTAAATAATCTTGAAGGAGAATTCAGTCAACAAGAAAGAATACTTGAAGAAGAAATTGTCTCCTTGCACACCCAACTTGAAGAATCAAAGAGAAAGGAGGAAGTCAAGAAGATATAGATTATGAAGAAAGAAGAATATTGTGAGAAGATTGAAGAAGAAGTTGTCACCTTAAGAGTTGAATTTTTCAAGATTAGCAATAACAATGAAGAGAGAGAAATATCCACACCATCAATGAAGAAATATGAAGAGAAATGTTACAGTTTTCTAGAAAGGAAGAATGAATAGAAGGTTAAGAGTTATGAATAAGTCATCAAAGACTCTATAAAGAAGGAATAATGCAATCCCTCAAAGGATAAAATTCCATAAATGAAGAAAACTCAAGAAGAATATTATAGACGAGACAAATTTCAAGGAAGACCCTTCACTTTCAAGTATCAAATAATCTTCAATAATTGTGAAGGAAACAATAGAAGAGAATATTGTGATCAACCAAGACATGAATTCAAAAGGAATACATCACAAATAATATCATCCACTCCTAGGTATCAAAATTTCTTTTATGGTAATTGTTTTATTTTTAATAACATAAAGTTGTAGATTGCAGAGCTTATGGAAGAAATGTTCAAGAAATAAATGTATATGTGGCCCCATACAATATTTGATTTTATAAATTAAAAAACTATGGAAATATATCTCATGATTGTAGAAGAATCATGGATACTTCTATGAGAGAAAACATTGATATCAAATGCAAGAAGGTTTGGAAAAGAAAGAAAGAACAGAGGGATAAAGAAGAAGTGAATAAAGAGCAGGTAAATGAAGAATAGGTCATAGAAATCATACTCTCAAGATTTGCAGTAGTACAATTTTATGATGAACCTATAGTAAAAGTGGAATATGTCATAATTCAGGAAGATGATGAAGAGGAAGATATCAAAATTCAGATGATAGAAGAAGAAGATTACTCCACTTTAGGGTGGATTCCTCCACCCTTCTGAGCCATATATCTTGGAGACTCCCAACAACTATGAATATTGAAGGAGAGTCTAAGAAGTATCTCTACAGATAAAAAAACTATCTTTCAAGTAGTCTGAAGTGTTTGCAATATTTGGAAAGGTAGTTTCAGAGTGGTTTGATGACAAAAATGCACAATGTCTTGTGACAGTTTGATTGTTTGAGGAGCATATTTCATAAAACAGTCCCAAGAAAGTATCAACTGAAAATTATGAATAATATCATTATTACACTTTTTAGGTAGATATTCATGATTGTATAGAGGATTACAAGAATATGTAGTGATTAGTTGCAGAATATTCGAAGAATTATTCATAATTATAAAGTGACAGATGGGTCAACATTTTGTGTAGTTGAGTAGCAGTGTCATGGATAGTTTTATGAAATATGGACATAGATGGATTAATGAGATACTTTACAGGTCTAGATATATATATGACAGTGGATGAACACATATTGACAGGTAAAATAAGTTATTCATAGGAAGGCAAGCAGTGAAAGGCACAAAAAAATAGGGGAAGAAAAATAATTGACAAAAGTTATATCATCTGAGGTGAATTTTTGAATGATGTGTTTATTGATGTGAACTTGACAAGTCATGAATATTTTGTTGGAATATAGTTTAATACTGAGAGGGTGGGGGGTGAATCAATATCATTATTTTTCAATAATTTAAAACCACTTAATTATTAATTTTATCAAATCAAAACAAATGATCAACACAAAGGTACAATACACAGAATTTAAAAGTGGAAAAACCAACTTCACAAATATTCTTCTTATTTTCAATAAATATTACATTTAATTTATGATCTCCAACTCAAAGCGAACACAAATTCCATGTTTTACTAGCAGCGACTAGAAGGAAGCTCCAACGCCCTATATTGTACCAGCACCGACTGGAGGGAAGGACCAAATCCCTATTTTCTTCAGCTATAACTAAAAATATGCTACAACACCTTAGTTTACCATCTTCAACTAGAAGTAAACTACAACTTCCTTTGCAGGATCCAACCTACCCTAGCACTAGCCAACCTCCCTTTTTATGATAAGTACTTCAATATTCAAATATTCATTATTTTATTTGTATTTTGATGCATATATTCATTTACTTTCTTGGACTCTAACTCTGTTATTGATCTTCATATTTCAAGAACAGAGAAACTACCTCTTTCAACAAGAATTTGCGTTTATATAGTTTTCCAATGGTCACGTACAATTGAACAATTGCACCTATTCAATATAGGAATGTATCTCTTCATCATAAGTATGTGCCTTTTCAATATAAGATATTAATCATATTATTTTAATTAATACAATGTCAATGAACCATTGTGCCTTTTAGATCGTTTAGTCGCATTTTCAGTTGGATCAATAGATTTTGACTATCATGATTTAATTCACTTTTTACCTTACCATAGCTAAATACCACCATGGTTTGCAAATACCATGTGCACATACCATGTGTTTTTTCACTTTTTCCCTTTTTCTTTAACTCCACTTTCACTTTTACCTTTTTTCTTTAATTCAATTTTACTTTTACCTTTTTCTTTATTTACTCATCTTTTGCGTAAACTCCACTTTCACCTAACTTTTCAACTTTTGTTATTTATTAAAGTCATATTTTTATTTAGTCCACTTTCATTTCCACTTTTGACTAAACTTCATTTCTACTTAAATTTTCCACTTTTGTATTTATTAAAGTGATACCAAGGTCACATTTATATTTAATCACTTACTAACCTTTGACATATATTTGATCACTTATTAACCTTTGACATATATTTGATCACTTACTAACCTTTGACATCAATGACAATTTATTCAACAATTGACTACTTGAGTGGATCTTCACCATTGGTGGTTGCTGGAAATTGTTTTCATTTGAAGGGTCATCCAACTTCAGCCTAGAAAAAATGATGACCAAAAATTATTACGAAATATCGACTATCGTGCTTATATGAAAAAATCAAGGGTTCTTGGTGCTACATCAACAAATTCCCCTTCGACTACACTAGGAAATGATAGTGCCCGAGAAAGTATTCAAGAGGGAAACTCACCAAAATTCATTTTGTTCATCACAATCCTATCTCAACAAAATATACACTCACCAAGAAAAATCAACTTAACCAGTGTAGTAATTAAAATGGTCTCATTCTTTCATTTTCATTCTTTCAAAACATTATTTATGACATTGTTGGCAAGTAAATTCTCCCTCAGACATTCCTTCCAGCTGCTAGTCACTAAAAAATTCAACTTGGCTTCCCTTTTTGGTCGAATTTCCTTCCCCCTTTCGACCGAATAACATCCCTCGATCGACTCAACCTGGATAACATTTCGACTTGGATAAATTTCGACTTGGATGAATTTATACTTGGATAAATTTCAACTTGGATGAATTTTGACTTGAATAAATTTGACTTGAGTCATTTAGACTTGGTCGACTTCAATTGTCTTTGACCCAACTTGTCACATCTTCCTAACTGATCCTTATCCAACTCGACTTGACCCATTTTTTTTCTAACTTGACTAGTGGTTTGAGTGGCTAAGATTTTCTGTCATACAAAGAGCCAAAGTCATAATTTTTAAACAAAGAATTTCATTCTTTCAAAGAACTCGACTAGGTAGGAGATCCCATGTATTTTGGTAGTCCACTATGTTCCTGTAACTCAACATTCTTGTATATTTTACTACAGTTCCATGTCATATTCAACTTGTTGGATTACTGAGAGGGGGCGTGAATCAGTAATAGCGTAATTATAATATTTTTTCTTCAAATTTTATATCAATGTAGAATTATTATCCAGTAATAAGTAGTAAGAAATAAACAATCAAACACATACACAGTACACCAGTGTTTTACATGGAAACCCAAATCGGGAGAAAACCATGGAATGATTTTTCATATATGTCTTGAAGAATTACATTCATTGGAAGCACCAACTTCCTTTGTTTTCTAGCTGCAACTGGAAGGAGGCTCCAACCCCCTAGTTTCTCAGGCTACAACCTGAGGGAAGCTCCAACTCCCCAATTCTCTAGCTACAACCAGAAGGAGGCTACAACCCCCAATGTTCTCCGGCTACAACCGGAAGGTGGCTACAACCACCTATCCTTGCCCTATCCTGCCACCCTGAAGTAGAAGTAGAATGATGGAACCACTGTTACACTATCACTGTGAGATATACCACTGTAAACCTGTACCAATAAATATGAACCATGCATCAACCATGCATCAACCTGTACCTCAACCTGTAATCAACCTGTACCATAAACAAGTGCATCAACCATGCACCAACCTGTAATCAACCTGTACCATAAACAAGTGTATTCAACCATGTATGAAGTATGTACCAATCATGTGTCAACTACTCATCAATATGTACCAACGTCATCAACTATACATCTCATGTATGTGTGCCAACTCATCAACTACTTGTCTCAACCATGTACCCAACATGTACCACAACTAAAAGCCCTCATCAATTTCATCATCCAAATCTGATTTGTAGCTCTGTAATAGACCTGGTGTATATGATCAAATTCCCGCAAACCTTCCTTAGCTTTAAAAACAAGAGACTAGCATTTTCATCAAACTTTTCTTTAGTCTCACATGCCTAGCTTTGGATTAGTCAACAACCCTAACTTGAAGTAATCATAACTTTGAACCTGTAATGTATAAATATATGAAACTGATACACAATGTTGTTTAGTGTTTTTTATGTTCCTCCAAGTGTCACTACTTGGAACCTCTCAAAAAAGGAGTTATAGCAAAAATGGCATACCTTGCTGAATTATGGCTTATTCTAGAGAGCGACCTTGTAGAGCATGCCCCACACAACATATTTGATGAATTGATCTTAAAATGTGACATAGAATACTAAATAATATACCCTAACCAACACATTTGGTCTCATTGAATTTGGATTTGTTATGAAGAATTTATGACGTTTTTACCCGAAACACCTGATTTTGACTAGTTTCAGGACTGGTCACAAACCCTATTTTCCACGGAGTGTAACGCCAAAAATACAACGGCCCACAAGCTGAATTTTTTACCACAGATACTTGGATGTGTTTTCTCACTTGCATAGAAATTTTAGGATCTGAATCATTATAGAAAAAAAGTTATAGCGAAAATGGTGAGATGACCTGTAAATAACATACCTTAGAAAGCACCATCAAAAGATTTTATCCTTCCTTGTATTTCGGCCTTCTTTTCTTCACTTTCCTCAGAATTTCGGCTTATATATAATTTGGCTACCTCAGACACCTATAGATATTCAATATTCTCAAGTGTGATTCAAATGAGAGAGCCTTGCCTCTTATTTATACTCTCCAAGTAGCTTCCTTAAAAACATCTTCTAGGTCACTTGGCCCACTTTTCTTATTTTAGGGTTGGGTCCACTTATAATTTCTCCATTAAATTTATTATTGAAATTATTTATTTTGTATTCACTTTGAATTATAATACACTCATCACTTCACTTTATTATTTACCTTTTAAAATCCCTTAAACCACTTTGACTACTTTGATCTTTTGGGGCTTCTAGATGACATATGAGGGTCCTCCAACTTCGTAAGGTCATAACTCTCAAACCATGAGGAGTTATTTCAAGTTCTACATACCACCAGAAATGGCATGACATGTACTATCCATATAGAATAGTATTATCTGAAAATATATCATAACTCATACCGTTACCCATAAAACAAACTTGGCTCCATTACCCAAACCTGGGGTCTCCAACTTCTCATGGCCATAACTCTCTAACCGTGAATAATTATGTGACATTCCACGTACCACCGGAAATGAAATGACAAGCACTATCCATCTAGGATATTTTCCATCACAAGTTCACTTTCCTTCATCTCATTATTCCACAATTAAGCATGGGTTCTCTTACTCCACATAGTGTCTTCCCATGAGGGCTTTCACCATAAGGGGACCACTTTGGAGTTCATCCATATTTACTTCTTATCAACCATGAAAAAACAATAATGAATCATATTTACATCAAACAATATTGGGTCCATTACCCAAACCTTTGTGCTACGGGGATTTCTTCAAGGGTTGACATCAATGACAACCAACCTTAATCAACAATCTCCCCCTTTGGCATTGATGGCAACACTTTGATGCAATACTGAAATCATATCACTCATGCTCCCCTTAGAACCATGCCTTTGTCCTCTGCATTTGATAAATCTGCTCTCTCTGTAACCATGCCACTGTCCTCTTCATCTAATAAATCTACTCCCCCTAGAACCATGCCTCTGTCCTCTGCATCTGATAAATCTCTCCCCCCTTTGTCATCAATGGAAAAGGTATCTTTCCATTCAGGGTTTCTCCCCCTGGAAGACTATCCTCTTATGGTGATTCCTTGTGTACATCTAAGACATATAAGATAAGCATTCAAAAAGCATTCATTTTTGGAGTAGAAATAACTCCAAGTCTTTGGCGAAGATATTCAAAGAGTGCCCATGGAAGTGGTTTTGTAAAGATGTCTGCCACTTGTTATTTTGTGCCCACATACTCAACTCTGATGTTCTTTTCTGCAACATGTTCCCATAGAAATTGATACTTGATTGGAATGTGCTTCGTCTTGGAGTGCATCACCGGGTTTTTTGAGATATTGATGCCACTTGTATTATCACAATATATTGGAATGGGCTCATCATACTCAACCTGTATATTTGTCAAAGTTTGTTTCATCCAAAGAACCTGTGTAAAACATGATGTTGCTGCAATATACTCTACCTCGGCTATAGATAGAGATACCGATGATTGTTTCTTGCTTAGCCATGATACCAAACACTCACCTAAGTAGAACGTTACTCCACTAGTGCTTCGTCGGTCACCAATATAACCTGCCCAATCTACATATGTGTCGACAATCAGTGATATATCTTTTCCTTTTGGATGCCATAATCCAAACTCTTTTGTTCCTTTGAGATATCTTAAGATCCTCTTTACTACTAATACATGTGATTCCTTTGGTGTTGCTTGAAATTGTGCCACCTGTCCAACTGTCTACATTACATCTGGTCTGGATGCTTTCACATATATTAGGCTTCCAATCATTGACCTATATTGCCTCTGATCTGTAGACTTTGAATCATCATCTTTGCTCAACTTACAACTGGTTTGCATGGGAGTGATAACTGGTTTGCAATCTTCCATTC
>ML795188.1:97017-116880 GCA_009831015.1 Picea engelmannii
TCCATATTTACTTCTTATCAACCATGAAAAAACAATAATGAATCATATTTACATCAAACAATATTGGGTCCATTACCCAAACCTTTGTGCTACGGGGCTTTCTTCAAGGGTTGACATCAATGACAACCAACCTTAATCAACACCACTATGGTAGTTCTTTTCCTCATTTTGACATGAAATCCAACATGATATTTCCATCATATTTGAATTCAAGTAACCTTCAATTATTTTTATATATGTCAATGAATTACAAGAGGAAGCACCAATGGACAAAGAGAACCAGAAGAGAAGAAATAAATAATATACATTAAATCCCCATATTTATCTACATGACATCTTATAGAGAATTCAAGGGAAGATATATCGTCAGAGAGAGAGATCAGATTAGAAGCATGAATATAGGGGAAAACATACTGACAAGGGGAGTTACCCTTTTACTCATGATGTCAAAGGGGAAGAAAGAAAAATATAAGAAGAATGAAGACATGGGGAGTAGCCCCAAAGGGAGATACCATTTTCCATTGATGTCAAAGGGGGAGAGAAAAATAAGGAGAGAAACATCAGAATATATAGATGAGGAGAAATGGTCACCGGGGAAATATGAGTGTTGGAGTATGAGTGTTTCCATCAATGCCAAAGGGGGATATTGTTGGATATTTGGTTGTCATTGATGTCAAAAAAAGTGGTTTTGATTGATGGCAATAGATGTGATGGGAAAAATTTAAGAAGTCTCCAAAGTGTTCCCCTTATGGCGTTGTTTTAAGCATGGCACTCACGGGAAGATGCTTTGAATAAGTCTACAATAATCTTAGAGGTGTGGGCATGAAGCCCAAAGTTGTTTGAGGAAAAAGGACATGAAGGATAGTGTAAATGCAGGTGACACACTCATATATGTAGAGTCTTTTTCATGTTGTTTCCAACAATAGGTTGTATTTCATGTATTTCCTCATAGTTGAGGAGATATGAGGTCATGAACTTGGAAGTTCCGAAGAATGGTTAAGAATCCCCCAAAGGGTAAAGTGGTTATAAAAAGAAAGTATAGGCCGACCTTAAAGTTAAGGAAATAAGTCACATGTAAAATTATAAATACACTTCAATAAGGCTCTCATTCTTACACACACAACTTTATTAAATATCTTCTATGTGATCACACTTGATATATTTGGTGAATCTGAGGTAGCAAGTTTGAGGTAGGTCAAGAAGTGCAAAGGAGAAGTTTTGGGATTACATATGAGAGTGAGGGTTTTTGAGAAACTCTAGTTTAGCTTACCCATGTAGGTCAAGATAATGGTTTCCCATGAGGCACCGCCCTACGGGTTGTACAACCCTCACCTCCCAAGGCACCACTAGTTGACTAGTATTAGTCCTGTGAGGCTAAGGAAACTTTTGGGAGGATGATAGTACTAGGTTGTTGATTCCTAGGAAGGTAAGTTCTGAGATGTGATGTAGCCATGTTCTATAGAATATAAAGGTATATTATTATATGTGATTTTAGGCTTGCATATTGGAAGGTTTGACACATTCTTTAGGCATGTCTTTCTGAGTTTTGGTATATTCCTTGAAGCACGTATTGGATACATGGAATATGGTTTTTTGTATGGTATATTATTGAGGAATATCATCAGTTATATGGCACATGTTTGATGGTATCTCTTGGTACATGGTTTATGGATGTTGGCACATGCTAGAGGCACATGGTTTGGGGTATATCTTGTCTACATGGTTGACTAATGTTATGGTACCTTTGTATTTGGTTTTGTATATGCCATGGTTGTTATAGGCACATATTTGTGATGTTGGTACATGGTTGAGGTATTCACTTAGTAAATGGTGGCATATGTATGAGGCACATTCTTTGGTGTTTGGTTCAGGCACATAATTTGGTACATAGTTTATGTTTGGTACATGGTACATGGTACATGGTTTTGGTATATGATTGACACATATGGTTTATTATTCATGTTATGGTACCTACACTTGGCATATATTATGGTACATGATTGGTGATATCGAGAGGAATATTGGTGATGTTATGGTTCATGAGTTGATGATGATATGGTACATTTCTAGAGGCACTTCTTGGTGATCTTAATGTACATGGTAAGGTACAAGTTTTGATACATGGTTGATGTACATGGTATGGTATAGGTTTTGGTATATGGTGTGGTACAGGTTTCGATACATAGTTGATGTACATAGTATGGTACAGGTTCTGGTACATGGTTGATATACATGGTATGGTGATGGTTTTTGTATCCATGTGAGTGGATATGGTTACAGTTAGTTGATGATGATATATCAGTGACAATGATGGTGACAAGGACAGTGACATGTTGGAGGATTGGTTGACCATTAGTTACAAGTTGATGTGACAGTGACAGTGATAAGTTGATGTGACAATGGAAGTGACAGTTTGAGTCTACATTTATATTTTAAGGCAACTGGACGGGGAAAGGAAAGGGGGTTGTAGCCTCCTTCTGGTTGGTGTTGGATAACACAAGGAGTTGGATCTTCCTTCAGGTTGGAGCCTATAAATCAGGGGGTCTTAGCCTCCTTCTGGTTGGATCCAAAGAATTTAGATATTTGGAGCTTCCTTCAGGTTAGAGTCTGTAAACTAGAGGGTTGGATCCTCTTCCAGTTATAGATGGACAATTCAAGTAGTTGTATCTTCCTTTAGGTTGGTTTCTATAAATAAGGGGGTTGGTGCCTCCTTCTAGTTGGTGTTGGAGAATTTGGAAATTGGCACTTCCTATGAATGTATTCTTGATATATATAAGAAAGCATTTTGTTGTTTTCTCCCATTTGGGTTTCCATGTAAATTTTGGTGTATTATGTATCTGATGTGATATTATTGAATTGTAATTCCTATGGTTATATTCTCATAATAAAGTTGAATTTTATATATTGTGATTGAAAATAGTAAAAAGTGATCATACTGATTCATCCCCCCTCTCAGTATTGCAACAGATATAAAAACAAAATATGCACTACCAAGATTAGCAAGAATAAAATATATCCATTGATATTCTGACATATCTATTTTCTATTCTATACATAAGATTATAAGTGTTTTTAACTTAGATAAGTAATCTTCAATGTAAGGAAAATCATTTGGAATTAAGGTCGTTAACTAATTCTCCAACGGGTGGGCTTGAATAATATTGTGTTTACCAAACACAACTTTAAGCTTTTCCGAAGAATCATCAAGGTCATCAATTTCTTGAAGATGAAACCTTAAATTAGGAGAAATGGAAATTTGGGTTATTCCATGTGCTTCATCATTATTATTGGCCCATTTGAATTTATTTTCATCGTTAGTGGGTTCTAGTTCTTTCCCCAAGGTAATCTGGTACAATCCTTTACTTTTTAATACATCCTCCATATGGGATTTCCATTAGAAGTAGTTGGTACTAGTAAACAAAATATCATTGAGAAATTCCATATAAAATACACAAAAAAAATATGAAACCAATTGTTTGGATGTAAAGATCTTGAAAAAATAGTTTGTTTAAAAAAATGGCATTGAAAACATACTTTGGATGTGAAAGTTATTCCCTTTTGAGATAAGGCATAAAAGGTAACCAAAGATCCATGTGGCAGGTAGAAGTTGGTCCACATTGTGATACCCCTCCTAATAACCTCACTTTTACAAATAAGTTTCTTATGAGGTGACCCACTTTTACAGAATAAGTAGGGATCACTTTTACATTGAAGTTACTTTATAAATGAAAGTTGCATGCAAAATAAATAACTTAAAATATCAAATATACTTATAATGATTCACTTTTATAATTTAAGTTAAAAAAAATTTACAATGGATAAACAAACATTTCAAAAAAAGTAACAAAAAAGAGACTTGAACTCAAGACCTCTTACGAAATAAAGCAAATTTTAACCAAGTGACCTAGTGCCAAACATATTATATTTTTTAGGAGGATTGGGGTTGTTTTTGTTGTTGTTGTTGACAGTCTTGGAGAATGTTCGCATAAAAAACGTTTTCACACAAGAAATAAAATTCACTTCTTGATGATAACAAGGTTTATATCTCGGTTAGCTTACCTAAAAAATGCAAGTTTTCCTTCTATTTCGGATTTACCGAGATCACACAGAGTGCATGGCAAAGAACATATACAGACAAGAAAACCCTTTCCATTTTGTTTCTGATTTTTTGAAATCACAAAGAGCATAGGGAAAATAGAATATGCAGATAAAAAAGAGTAGCAATTGTTAGGTGATTTATATGTACTAAAATGACACTAAACTACCCTCAATTAAATTGTCAACCCAGGGTAAGTAAACTTAGAGTTGTAGCAAAATATATGCCAAAGGTATAAGGCTGGTAGGATTATACTCTAACTAAGGAAGGCAGCTATCTAAGGCTAATCTACTCAAGCAAACCTATCTAATGAGAAAACCCTACTAAGCAACTTGAAGCTAGGTAACCTAAGTACTTTTGGGCCAAGGATTGATGGATAGTTCCTAAGAAAGCAAGTAAAACCCTATGTAAAGAAAACTAGTTCAACAATAAGCAATAAGAAAAATACTAAGCATAATAAGCAAATGACAAAAGCAAACTTCTTTAACTTGCCAACCTACATTCAATGAACAACTACCCTATGAAATCAAATAAATAAGCAAGTAAACAAAAACACCTATCTAACCTATTAAAGAAAATAGACAAGCAAGCAAAGACACCTAACTAACCTACTAAAGCAAAAGACAAGTAAGCAAAGGCACCTAACTAACCTACTAAAGAAAAAGAAAACTAAGCAAATGCAACTAACTACTTCAAGTAAAACTTCTCATTGAACAATTATCTAGCCTAAGAGGCAAGTGAACTAAATGCCTAATGCAAAACTATTTCTAATGTGTGAAAGGAAATCTAAATGCTCAATGCAATGCATGAAAGGAAATCTATTCTATTAAAAGTAAGAAGAACTAACAGCTAATTCTTATTCTATGTTAAGAAAACTACTATACAAACTATCAAAGAAAAGTCTATCTATCCTACAACAACAATAAAACTTTATTCTAACCTATGAAAGAAAGAAACTATATCTATGAAAGAAGGAAAACTATCTTTTAACCTATGACAATTCAAATATAATGTTGGTGGTTGTGTGAATGTCTTCGGTGTCAGATGATATCTCAATGGCACTTAACAACAAAGGATAATTCCAGTGGTATGAGCTCAACACTAATCTCAATGGCAAAGCGAAAGGTATGGATTAAACAATCCAATGAGAGTTTAGCCATGGAAAAACAATGTTAAATACCCTGCATATTCATATATGAACCATCAACAACGTAATGAGATCATCATTTATACTTCTATACTACAGAAGCAAAACTAGATTCAACCATTAACTAAGAAATTCAGTTGCATTTTAATCCTAGGAAAGGAAATTACATAAATGAAACTATACTACATCTATTCTAACAATTCTAACTGCAAGAAAGAAATGCTTAAAAACATAAATTAAAAGTAAACTAACAATTACATTAACCAACAACTAGCTAAGCCAATTCTACATAAAAATGAAATAAGCAAGCTATGATTAAAAACTGAAATCAATTCTATACATTCATCAAACCCTTGTCAAAGAAAACCCAATTAAAAACTATGTTCTATTCTAACTAAAACTATGTTTTAAACTTGATTCTACAATTATAAATGAAAACGTAATCTAATATCTAACTACACATGGGGTTAGTCTAGGGATATGTAGATCCGTTTCTAACTACAAGATCAATTCATGTTAGCACAAGCCTTCATACTAACCTGCAAAAGAGAGTTAAATTAATTTAAACTACAACAAGTTAAATAACAAAAAAAAATTGCATATACAGGAAATAAAGAGAGACAGCTTAAACTACAAAAATGCATAAATAAACTAAAGAAGAGTTACCAGACTATTGGTGGCCCCCCCAACAATTTGTGGTCACTCTTTAGAAGAACACCACGAGATTAACAAGGTGAATCCACCATTAAAGCTTGAAAATGCAGTCCTGGCACAATTCTAGCAATGTAAAATATCAAAACAAAGAAAAAGTGAATTTGTCTCTAATACACTGGTTCTTCTCCTTGGTTAACAATCTTATGATCATCCTAGTAGTATTTATAATCTTACAAACCAAGTGGTCGACCATGGGAGGGTCTAACCACTTCTAATTTCGGCAAATTGCAATAAATGATGCCCTAACTGTCGAAACAGAGCAAGCCAATAATTGCCCTCTTTGGACAACTAAAACTGAGTTGTTTGGGGCTTAGTAGCTGGAGGGGTCGATCATGAAGAAAACCCATGTGCCTGATTTGTCCATCATTGGCCGTCAATGCCATAACTGCCAACTCACCCTGCATTTTTGTGTAATACTGAGTGTTGGAATGAGTGTCGGATCGGGTACTGGAACAAGTGTTGGAACGAGTGTCGGATCAAGTGCTAGAACTGGAAACATGGTGCGTTTTGCCCTATAACAGTAGAAAAACATGAATTAACTCTTGGAAATCATAGAACATGATGAATTAAACTTGATTTAATCATTAAACATGAATTACACGTACCTTATGCCGATCATACCATTTTATCATCAAATTCTTCAAAAAGATCCTTCAAAAGATGAAAAACACATATATACATATGGAAAAAGTGTATAATAACCGTCATGAAAATGATCATATCTCGGGTCCAACATTACCCCCACACCTAAGATTTTGCAGGTCCCACTACAAACAAAAAGAAATTGCCCTTTATGACTAAACTTGCGAAGGAGGGGATGGATTAGCTTTAGAAGCTTCTCCCTCTTGCCCGGGGGATTTTGAATTAGGATTTTTGTGGTGTTTCAATTGCATCTAGAGACTATTATTGGTGGTAGTTAATATCATCAACCTAAGGCTGTAGAGAATTCATCTTGGGTTGTAGGACAACATTATCATGGCGTAAATGACAACTCAGTGTTTCATGCTCTCTAAGTTTGAACTGGAGGGTTTGGAGTTTTTGGAGGTTGTTTATGACATGTAAGGAAGACTTGAGATGTATATTATACCCTTGATCCTTTAAACCATGCAAAACAACAATTTTACCTCTGCAAAATTAGTTCCAAAAGTGACTTCCCATAAGCGCAACAATTCTGGCCTGGCAAACTTGTGAAAAATAGGTATCCAAGTGACACCTGTAACTACAAGAAAGTAATACCTATGTAAAATATGAGAGAATTTTTTGTTTTTGAATATGCCCTTGAAAAAAACCCCTCTTGGTTTTCAAAAATTCACTTTCAGTTGTTAGGAAAACACGCCAAGAAAACATGACTAAAACAGGAAAAACAGAGTGTTTTATTTCCTGAAAAACTAGGCCTCTAAGAGAATTGAATATATCCAAAACCATAATGTATATTTAGAAACAGAGAGATTTTATTGTTTTTTAATATATCCTTGATAAAAACCTCTCTTTGTTTTCAAAAATTCATTCCCTGTTATTAGGAAAACACAAAAATAAAATATGACTATAATAGGAAAAAAACAGTGTTTTATTTTCTGAAAGCATGGACCTCTAAGATGATAGAATATATCCCAAACCATAAAGTATATTAAAAATCTGAGAGAGGTTATTGTATTTTGGTATGTTATGAACAAAAACCTCCTCTAGGTTTCAAAATTATTTTCCAATTTGTTCAAAATCCCATCTTGAAGTTGGATACTCAAAACTTGCAGAAGTGCAACGTGGTCTTTGATAGGGATTGTGGAGGCCTTCTCGGAGGATTTTTGGGCTGAAAGTGGTATGGTTGGAAATTTTATAATGTATGATAGACAATGGAACCATCAATCACTACAAATTTCTTCTCCAACCCTCTGAAAAACTGACTTGAAGTCAAACTATCCAAATGTGCAGAAAACCCTCCTCTAGCAACTGTATTTGGGAAATTTATATCAAATGATAACATATGTGCATAAAATGAAGGAGGTTTTTGTTTCTTGGTCTATTATTGACAAAAACCTCTTTCACTTTTGTCAAATTAATCTTCCTTAATTCAAAAACCAATTTTTAAGTAGAACTTTGACCAAGACAATCATTTGAAAATTTATGACAAGGAAGGATGACATGACCATTGTTGGAGTTGCATTTTCCAAGTGGTTGAAATATAATTCTTAAAATCAAAGGTTGGTTTTTAGGTTGTCTTTTACTTCATGATATTTACCCACTGAAAGCCTCAGTATCCTGACATGCGAAGTGGTGATGGCCATTATGGTTCTAAATCACCGTCACTTAACCGTTAAGCAAGTTTACCACTTTTATTACCTCATTCTATCGCGCTTTGGGAGTTACAAGTCGCATGGTTTTCAAACTCCGATATGTGAAGTCACGAAACGGTTCCAAAAGTTACCTTGGTTAGTGTCAAGAGTAAATCCTTTAAACCTTTCTTAAACGTTATCGTGCTTTCGCAACTCGGTGATCGCTCCCTCCAAAAGCCGCATCTTCGCGACTTCGATCCACGAACTCATGATTTCCTTCTTTAGACATGGATTAACTAAAAGCTTGGGGAAACATCATAGGTAAAAGGCTAAATTGTGCCATCACGATTTCGGGTATTTTGGACTCGAAGACTAGGAATGAAATCATCTGAGACGGTGAACGCCGAAAAGAGGTTTCAAGGGATGAAAGTACAAAATTGAAGGGACGCAACTGAATTAATTAATGCCTTAAAGGACCTTTAACATACACAGTCTATGGATGAGATTTTTGAATGTTTCCGCGTTTCTTTATTATCACAAATATTTTAAACATTTATGGCATTTATTTGAATCTTGATGAGTTAATGGAAAATAAGATCTCGTTTCACGCCTAAATATTTCCATTAAATGATCTGACCGTTCTGTCAGCAAGGACTCACACAAGGTTGAAAGATCAAAGAAAGGGAGTTTCTTTCATTATTTCAATTTTATTTCTATTTTTCACGCAGAGATTTTTCATTAGGATAACTTTTGTTTGTATTTACAATAATTACTACAGAAGATCTAAGTATAGAGTATCATATGTCACCCACACCAAACTTCGCGTACAATGTCGAGTTTCTGGAAGGTTTCAAGGGGAAGGAATGCGAGCAATATGGTAGAAACTTGTCTGATCTGATCAAGGATTGGGTTTCACACCCCACAAAATTCAGGGCAGATTGTAATGGAATTTATTCAATCTCCTCCTTGAGTCGCCATTAAGGTATATAGCAATGATGGCCTGTAGGTTGTATGGGAGGGAGGACACCACACACTGGTTCCTCACGTGGGTGCCTATGATTCATACAGTCACTGAAGGTGTTTCTTTCGACTGGGCCAAACTATTGTTGGACAGTCTAACCAGTCGAATTACTGAATATCGAGCATAGAAGGCGAGTGGGAAAGAAGCTTCGTTTTTCATGTCTGCCTACATCATGGACTCTATTTGTTTCATGACACCTTTCCCTCTAATGAGCTAGAGCTAGACTCTATCTAACGTTGAGCCTATTCATGTCTATCACTTGAAACTTTGGGAGGATAAGGCCAAATAATTCATATACGATATTTTCAACTGGGTAATGGTACCGATGCATGTCTCCATCTTCGGTAACCCACCTCCTAGGATTTCAGATAGCATCACGACCAACTTGAGTAGTGTGGCTGACTAGTATGTAGAAGCGTATTTTTTATACATCAGGGTTTTTGGCGCCTGTGTTCCCCCATATGCTCTACCACTATTCATGCCAGATAAGCTGGTATGTTGTGAAATCGCCAGGCAAACCATTCTTGGTGGCATAAGCAAAGAGCTCAAAGGTTTTTCAAAGAAGGTATGGCTTCCCTTCCCCATTCATTTTAATACATATTATTTATTAGATTTCGGACACGCTAAAGCCGAGGCTACGGCCTTGGAGGAATTTAAATTGGTCAACATCGAGTTTAAGAAACATGACCCACATATGGTCGTGAGTAATCACATGGTGAATTGTGGCCTGAAAAGATACGAACATGAGCATTCACCTCATGACGACATCTTCCGAGGTGTGAGATCCTATGATAAGGTCCTAAGTCGGATTCAAGCCCTGTCGCCTAGGGATATGGCCGATTTCTTCAAATTTCAGGAACACCAGCGGAGCTGCCTTCCCCTAGTTTTACAGGGTAAGAACCCATAGACTACATATATACAGCAAACAGAAGCCAAGGGCTCAAAAGATTCAGGTCCTGACTGAGAGGAAAATTAGGAAACGATAGAGGAAACCAAGAACCCAGAATAGGAAACCAAGATCCCCAACCCAGAGAAAGGAAGCCCAGAAGTGGTTGTTATCCCAGAGAAACCATCCAAGGAAATCAGCAGTCCCATCGCTTCTATTACTCCCCTACAATTCACAAAGGGGACCCCCGATGCGGGATGGATTTTCGGTGAATAACTAATGCCCATTACTGTAGAAGAGTTGCCTCTGAACAAATTTTTCTTCGATAAGAAGAGAAAGGCCATTGTGAAGCAAGAGATTTACCAAGAAGTGGGAACAGTAGCCAAAAAATTCAAAATCCTAGCCGATGGGAAGGCCATGAAAAAGGAGGAATTCTCCACTCAGATAGCAGGGACATTGGGGGCTTTTGCTACAGCCAACCAATATTCCATCGAATCTCTAAAGGAACAGTTAAAGCGAAAGAACCGCTTGATCAGTAAATTGGAGGCTATGCTAGCTACAATAGAGGAAAATGCAAGAGATCAGGTGAACACAGGTCTAGAGCAAGCCAAAGCAGCCAATCAAAAGGAAATCGAGCATCTTAGATCTGATCTCGAGAAAATACATCAGTCGGCCCAGACCAGCGAAGCACAAGTAAGCCATCAAGAAGACTTGATAAGGAAGTTATAGGTAAAGATGAATTCTGCCGAGAGCCAGGTTATAGATATCAGGATATTCCAATCCTAAGCCATTGAGATCCAAAAGAGAGTGTGAGTAGCTCAGCAAGATTTACTTGCTAAATTGGAAGCCATCCAAAACCATTTCCAAACCACTGACCAAGCGCTGAAAGACATTTCTTTGAGAGAAAGAGAAGTTGGGGAAGCTCGGGTCACTTTCCAAGAGGCTATTATAACCATGATGAAAAAATAAATGGTCAGTAGTTCCAGACTTTCTATCCCAGAGCAAACCAGAGGAAATATATTGTTGAAGGCGTGGGAGCATAATATATCAACAAACAGAGAACGAGCTGAAGAAATGAGAAACTCTTGTGAAGAAACTTTTGGCTTGATAAATGAAAGTTTGTTGGATCTTGATAGGGAAAGCAGCGCTGGGACACTGGGCCAGATCGATATAGCCAAGCACCTGCTTGATATCAAGGAGAATGAGGAAAAAGAGAAGGCTGGAATATCACAGATAAGCCAGATTGATATTGTCCAAGTGGATAAATGGTTAATAAAACCAAGTGTAAAGTTATGTTCTATCATCATTGAAGACCGACAAGTAGGAGAAAGGTTGCCATAGTTAGTGAAGGATTGTTACACTTTTGAGGCAAACAACCAAACAGAGCCTTCAAAGTTGATAGCCCAATTGATCGAAAAGTGTGTCAATTGCATTGGGCAGGTGAAAGGCAGGTGTCTGGTGTCAAATGATGACAAGTGTTATTATGTTCTATTTCTGAAGAAGGAAGAGTAAAGAAAGGAAGGTGCTCTGCCCGCATGAAGGAGGAAAAAGACAAAGAAGTGAAACGCTTAAATTTCCCATTTTGTAATCGAAAAACTTCTGGAACGATTGAAATTCGAATGTTTAGAAGTTTGTATAAATATGCATTTTGAAGTGAGAACACCAGGTTGGATCTTTCTTGGACGATTGTAATAGAGACTTTTTTATTTTGAAAATTAATACAAAGCAATCCGAAGATTCATGACTCTGTGAAGACTGAGTTATGAGTTTTGTTTTCTCTGTTATCTTATATTAAATTTCATTTCGCATATATATTTCTGATGAATGCTTAGCTACAATTTAGTACAACTTCTACTGTGGTGACCAGTTGTTTAGTCGTCTAATCATTTGCAGTTTTTCCTCTATATCAAGTAGCAGCAGGTACAAGACCTCTGAACTTTTTAGATCTCTATATTTTATGATTCGTCAGATTTCTTCTTTTCTTTTTCTTCTTTTGTTTACAGGGTGAGATTCCCCCTTGATGGGAGCCTCACATTTTTGACAGCTTAATGTTTTCTCACATTTCATACATGATTCTTTAAAAAGTTAACTCAGTTATGGGAGAAGGCCTTTGGTTTGTTTTCTACCTTTAACATTGGATTCGAAAATTCTCTTTTATACAGTCAAAAAATTGAAGTAGCATTTTAAACCTTGAACTTTCTTTTCAATTTATGTTCCTCCATGATTGTGCCCATTGCAAGACAGCCCAACATTGAACCCGGCCTATTGGATCAAACCAGCATCGCTTTAAACCTTTTTGACACCATACTTAAAACTGCCATCACACAGGCAGAACTCGAACATTCATGGGCCACAATTGAACGGGATATAATCATCTAGGAACATTTGGAAGCAAGACAGAGACAACTTAGAAATCAGGCTTAGCTTCCTTTCCCGAAGGTTGATTCTTCCCCTTTTTGTCTTTTACTCACTTTCAGATGCCTAGACCCTATACTTTATAGCCTTAAGTACAGACTCTGGAACAACAACCATGATGAGAATTTATGACCTTGGATGAGTGGAGGGCATAGTAATGACACCTAGACACACCAATGACAATTTTACAACCAATATATGTCAAATTTTATTTGATAATTTTATTTTGAAAATATAACAATTTGACCTAATAACCCTATCAATCACATGAAAGAGTAAATGTGATCATTGGTGACTGAAAAAACTGACAGATACTAATAAAAGGATTGGTTTGTACTGGTAGGCATGGTGAACATGAGAATTTTTATTGTTTGTCATCAATATGTAACAATTCAAACAATGGATCCTCTTTTCATAAGCTTGGGATACATATGACAATAAGTATTTAGCAGTTGTAATCGCTTTGTATTTGTCACAAAGAATAGTTAAGTATAAGCAGTCTTCTATAGCATAAACAAAAAATGCACAGGAGCTTATAACACACACAATGATGTCAACAGTATATAATTTAGCATACCAATACAAACAACTGTTGATATAATATCCCAAGACTTTGTAAAAAAGACAGTATGACAGAATTTTGACAGAAATCCTACTTCCTCTTCTCATGGGTTTGCTATACAAATGGGCAATGCTTAGCATTTTTAGCTCAAGAAAATCCCCCTAGACTGAATATATGGCACGTCCGCATGCCATGAATTAGCAATAGGCTTCTTGGTCTTTACTGTTTTTAGAGGGGGGTTAGTAATAAGCTTCTTGGACTTTTGGCCCAGTAAAGGAATAGCTTGAGAATGAGGGTTTGTGTGGAGTAACAGTCCCTAGATCAAGAGTCTTCTTGCTAGTCTTGATTGTAATATGAGGGTTTGCAAATTGGTATATGAACTCATCCCACATTTTCTCCTATTTTTCCAAATCGGCTAAGGCAAGTAGTTTGATAAGGTCATGGTGAAATAGGTTGTTATGGGGATTGGTTACATCCTTCCTCACTTGGGAAGACATCTTCTCAAGACTCCTTAAGAAGTAAAAGGGAAAGTTGCAATGGCTTATTGAACTGAAAGTGAGCTAATAATCGAAATTGACAAGATTTAAAGAAGAAATATCTACCTTCACATGTTATCAATCTGGTGATGATTATGAGAAGGTTGATTAGCTCCTCTTTTATCCACTCCTTGGAGTATCCCATAGCTCCAGATATGCTCTGAAATTCAGTTTTGAAAACCTTGTTATAGCTTCATCTTGGCAACTGGTGGTGTTTAAATCAGCAGTCTCCAACTCTTGGGATCTTTATGGCTGAGGCAATTGATTCCTCAGAGGCCACGAACATAGTGAATAGGAATTGAGGCAAGCTAAGAGTGTTCCATTGTTGTTGATTTTTCCACCATGCTCACTCAATCCACTTGCATAGAACATGTAATGTCAAACCTACAATGAACAACTTGTAACAAAAATGTGATGTCAAACCTACAATGAACAACCTGTAACAAAAATAAACCAACAGAGTGGTCTGTTAAGGACATCTACAACAATTTATAGCACACAGGATTTTAGCACTTCAAGATAAAATGACTATTGATGTAATAACCTGTATCATGAAAATAATAATAATAAATTACAAAGATTTACTTCTCTAGGCAATGATCATTTGTCAACTCATGAACCCCTCCCCCACACCTAAGTATTATGACACCTCACAATCAAAAATATAGGAAACCACTCAGTTCTCCCCATAGCCAAAGATTTACAGTATGTCAAGTGTAAAGATAAAATTTCACAGATTGGTCTAACAAGACAGTTAGAAGATGGCCCCACCTATAGGATAAGAGATCCTATATATAGATAAGAAGAGGTAGGCAAGAGAGTTTTAAGATAGTCTTAGAGTTATTTCCCAATGGAAAGTTTATGAGATTCATTAACCGTAGCTTAACCACACATACTCCATGTCAGCTTTGTCTGCAAGTAATGTCGTACATCAGGACATGTTTAAATTTATGATTTATTTTTGTCATATTATCATCCTCGCTAAGTAGAATGCCCAGCTGCCAGCAAGCTTGTTCAGTACTCCGACGGGTTTACCTGGTCATACCATAGGCCAGTATCCACTGCCAACAGACTTGTTCAGTATCTCGGCAGGTTAGCCTCTTACACCCTCAGAGACTGGCCCTCCATCTTTTAATATTTTAGTATAAGATTGCTTTATGCAAGAAGATGAGGGGACATATCTGAAAACAAGTTTTTATTTCTTTTTATTGGGATGGTATTTATGTTAGAGGATGACTTTCCATTATATTACTTAGTGATTTTCCTTATGTAAGGGGTACTTAAGTAGATGTGGCCTATCTAAAGATATGATATAATCAAGCTATTTAGTGTGTAGTGGATGGTACCATTGAGAAAGAATAGAAAGGTATCTCTAGGCTCAACTTACTTTCTTATTTTGTAATTATTGTGATGTTTCCATGACTAACTGCCAATTAGACCTCCTTGTTACTCTTTGATAAAGACACTTTAATCACTTACTCAGGTTTCTTGAAAAAACTATACGAGAGACCTCTAGGCTTGATGGTTACGGTATCACTTCCTTATATAGTGGTGAAGATTTTCAAGAGCAACTGATTTTTTAAATTCCTTAAGAATAAGAAGATGAATATCTTTGCAAAAACATGACTAACTACAACAATTCATTATTCATTTGATTCTTAGCAGACAACAAGGTTCAAGTGTAACAATGTTTTGAAGAAAAATCCTTCTTTTATATTTCCTTGAAATTGTCTACTCCTAGTGAAATAAATACCTATGGAGATCTTTAAAACTGTTTGCAAAAACCACACTCTAAAATATAATAAACTAATGAGATCAATGAGATCAATTCATAGGAACGTGTATCTCATAGTTCTCTTATTAAAAGAAAATGTAAAATGAGGCTGCATTAGACTTTAAGCTAAACTAACAACATGCATATTTTATTTACTAACCTAACCTACCTAAAAACAAAGGGAAAATTTGGATTCAAGTGTAAGAAATCTTCCATTGTAACCATGTGCAGAGCAAGATAAGAAACATACGCATATCCATATATGAAAAAGTTACCACAATGATTACCTGGATATGAAGAAGAAACCAACCTACTTGTTTGGGCATCAGAAGGTGTTGAAGAAGAGAATAGTATTGTGGCCTGATGACCTCTTGAAACCAAATTTCAATGTAATCTTGATGTTTATCAACAATAATTTCTATGCTCTCCTTCATCATGCTATGCAGATCCTTTTCTTTTGGATGATTGATTTCTGAAGTACGTAAAGGATCTATTGAGATGGATGTTGAGAATTCCTCAATCTCAGGTCTTAGTGATTGTTCTCCACCAAAGGTAGTCCATAAGTTTTCAGCTTCCTTCACAGTTTGGCCAGGAAGATCATTTTTTAGCTCATAGGATGCTGATTCTTCTAATATTTCCGAAGAGGTAGATAAGTTCTTGACTATTGTCAAGATGTGTTCTTCCTGAAAAGAAGAAATCCTAGTTGTTGCTAGGATTTGAGAGAGTTCTTCCAAACTAATGGTCACCATCGAATTCATCTTATCATTTGATAAAACTTGGTTCACACAAAGATGATGTACACAAAGTTAGAATCTCCTGATAGTGGTAAAAGCAAAGGTTGTATTGTTTGGTTCTGCGGAAAGCTTGAGTGTTCTTGCCTCCTATCCCAATATGATCGATGCTTATTCTATAGTGCCCCTTGTGTTAGTCTCTTCAGAGACTATTTTATCTCTTTGAGTTGAGCTATCTTCCTATTTTTTTTGGTATCGGTCTGTAGATTTTATAAGTGGAACGTTCCTTCCCCCAAAGAGATCGAAAGGAACCTTGGTTGAAAGGTATGATTTATATTTAATGTGTGTTCCCTTTGGATCTCTAGGTCTATTCATGAAAGAAAGCAAAAACAAAATAAAAAGCTACCATCTGGTTTCTAGGTCTATTCATGAAAGAAAACAAAAACAAAAAGAAAAACTACCATTGGGTTTGGGGAAACCTGCTATAGCATATGCACAGGTTCTTACCTCTCGTCTTAAAGCTCCCCCGCCACCAAGTTAATGCTAAGGTCTAAGGATGATCTATTTCCTAACTACTTCTTACCTTAAGACAACTCCCCGGCAACGGCGCCAAAATGTTAGGTGATTTATATGTACTAAAAAGACACTAAACTACCCTCAATTAAATTGTCAACCCGGGGTAAGTAAACTTGGAGTTGTAGCAAAATATATGCCAAAGGTAGAAGGTTGGTAGGAGTATAGTCTAACTAAGGAAGGAAACTATCTAAGGCTAATCTACTCAAGTAGACCTATCTAATGAGCAAACCCTACTAAGCAACTTGAAGCTAGGTAACCTAAGTACTTTTGGGCCAAGGATTGATGGATAGTTCCTAAGAAAGAAAGTAAAACCCTATGTAAAGCAAACTAGTTCAACAATAAGCAATAAGCAAACTACTAAGCATAATAATCAAATGACACAAGAAAACTTCTTTAACTTGCCAACCTACATTCAATGAGAAACTACCCTATGAAAGAAAATAAATAATAAAGTAAGAAAAAACACCTATCTAACCTATTAAAGCAAATAGACAAGTAAGGAAAGACACCTAACTAACCTACTAAATCAAAAGACAAGTAAGCAAAGGCACTTAAATAACCTACTAAAGAAAAATACAAGTAAGCAAAGGCAACTAACTACTGCAAGTAAAACTTCTCATTGAACAAATATCTAGCCTAAGAGGCAAGTGAACTAAATACCTAATGCAAAACTATTTCTAATGCGTGAAAGGAAATATATATGCTCAATGCAATGCATGAAAGGAAATATATTCTATTGAAAGCAAGAAGAACTTGTTAGCAATCAAAATGCACTGGTATTTTGATGATTGTTCTCATCATTCTTCATTTGATATATTGTTTTCTTCAGTCTCTTGGCCGGTGTCATGCTCCCATTTCTTCATGAAAACTCTCGTTGATGGCTTTTACCTGCATTCCAAATCATTGTTAGTTATTACTTGAAACCCTAGTTTTTGCCTTTTTCAAACAAAAATAATATAATTTTTGTGGTGTGTGTGCACTAAGTGATCTATGGCCTAAGTATAAACCTAAGCTACATTAATTGTATGACAAACTCCAAGTCATATTAATGTCTAAGCCTAATCCAGCCTATTGGGTTTATGACTTTTTATAAAAGATATAAGCTTTAGACTCTTATCAAAAGGTTGGGGACCTGCAAGCTATTTCCCAACTCAAGCCATAAGCCTAGCACACCAAGTCAGGAGTCAAGACAAATATCAAGTCCACATGTCACAAATCCATACAAAATCACAAGGTCATTCTCATACTGAGTCAAACAATAGGTTAAAGCCACCCAAATCGACACACAAGTGTCGAGCCCACATACCAAACAACACATCAAAGCCACAGGTAAATTCTCAATTTGTTTTGTAGCCAAATCGCCAGATCAAGACACAAGTCAATACACAAAGCCCAACACAATTTCCAAGCCCAACACCACTCGTTCCATCAGTTGATAGGTGCTCGAAATTTTGCAGATGGCATTTTGAAATTCGATTGTTGGTAGATTTTAAGGTATACTACACGATCTTACAGGGGTCTTGTGATTGAGAATAATTCAGTTTTGGAGTGGGTCACAAGCAACAGCCATGAACAAGTGAAGATGGGCGCTATTTCAATAAATAAATTGCTCTGATCATCATTAAAATAACAAAAAAAAAATCAAGATGGCGTTTGCAGCAGGTGTGGTATTTGCATGGAAGTGATGCGTTACAACAAGGTTTCAATTTTTCAGGATAGAGACAACCATATCTAGAGAAAGATCACGGTCTTATGAGAGCCACAGATGTCATGATTGCTAGTAAGGTTGTTGTTGTGTGTGGGTATGGATATGTTGTCAAGGGTTGTGTTATAGTCATGAAGGTTGTTGGAGCTAGGGTCATTATTACAGAGATTAATCCTATCTATTCCCTCCAAGCTCTTATGGAAGGTCTTCCTGTTCTCACCCTCGAAGATGTAGTTAGCTCTGGTGATATCTTTGTGACAACCACTAGTAACAAGGATATCATTATGTTCAATCACATGAGGAAAATGAAGAACAATGCCATTATTTGTAACATTGGTCACTTGGACAAATGATATTGATATGCAAGGCCTTGAAATTTTCCCTAGTGTTAAGAAGATTACCATCAAGCTTTAGACGGATAAGTGGGTATTCCCTGACACTAATAGTGGCATCATTGTTCTTGCAGAGGGGTGTCTGATGAACTTGGGTTGTGAAACTGGCCACTCAAGTTTTGTCATGTCTTTCTCCTTCACAAATCAGGTCATTTCTCAGCTAGAAATATTGAACGAGAGGAAATCAGGAAACTATGAAAAGGAGGTCTATATGTTGTCTAAGCATCTGGATGAGAAGGTGGTTGCGTTGCACTTCCCTAAATTGGGTGCCAGGCTAACAAAGTTTTCTCCTGATCAAGCTGAATATATTAATGTTCCTATTGAGGGACCTTACAGCTTGCTGACTACATACTGAAGGGAAATTGCATTTTGGTTGACACTAGGTGGGTGAGTAACAAGTGAAAAAACTACTCGGCATGTGAATGAAATGTCTATTGGACTGATATAAATTAAAATTGTTGATGAAGGAAAGATCAGAAGGGTTTGATCCTTTTTCTAGATGGTAGGGTATTACTCAACTATGGGGCATACATATCCATATTTGGAGGCATATAATCATTATCAGGTTGAGCATTTCCAGGAAACAAAAGATACAGGTGCCAGGGAACCAGACAACTACAGAACTTTCGAAGATTATACAAGATCTAGTGTGCTAAATTTAGCCTTTTCTACATTAGTTGATTTTTGCAACAGTCTAGAGGACATCTACAGAGTAATTGCAGCACACATGAAATAAGGAATTGACCTATTTTCTAGGTTCATCTCCTTTCTTTTTGTAAAAAATTGTTTTGACTTTCTATCTTTAGAAGATTTGATCCATTCTTCTAGGATCTTAATATTTTATTGTAAATCTATAAAGCTAAGGATATGAGAGGCACATAGGGGGGTTCAGTCATAGGACTGAGGGAATTCTGGATACAATACCATGCTGCTTTGTAATAGATTGTCATAGATATGTAATACAGATCACAGTCTTCTTTCTCTGTTAATATCAGATTGTCATTTCTTACTTCTTCTATGCTTTATTTAAGTTATCTT
>ML795188.1:116930-142703 GCA_009831015.1 Picea engelmannii
ATTATATATTCTTTGACTGTCTTGATATGATTTAGTAGGTCAGTTATCCCATTTTATCCCAACATAATCATAAACCTATTCATATTTTAAGTTACCAAGCATCTTTGGCCTACAACCCCAAAGAGTTTCTTGGAGTGATAACAGAACTAACAACTAATTCTTATTCTATGTTAAGCAAACTACTATCTAATCTATCAAAGCAAAGTCTATCTATCCTACAGCAGCAATAAAACTTTATTCTAACCTATGAAAGAAAGAAACTATATCTGTGAAAGAAGGAAAACTATCTTTTAACCTATGACAATTCAAATATAATGTTGGTGGTTGTGTGAATGTCTTTGGTGTCAGATGATATCTCAATGGCACTTGACAACAAAGGATAATTCCAGTGGTATGAGATAAACACTAATCTCAATGGCAAAGTGAAAGGTATGGATTAAACAATCCAATGAGAGTTTATCCATGACAAAACAATGTTAAATACCCTACATATTCATATATGAACCATCAACAACATAACAAGATCATCATTTATACTTCTATATTACATAAGCAAAACTAGATTCAACCATTAACTAAGAAATTCAATTGCATTTTAATCCTAGGAAAGGAAATTACATAAATGAAACTATACTACATATATTCAAACAATTCAAACTGCAAGAAAGAAATGCTTAAAAATAGAAATTAAAAGTAAACTAACAATTACATTAACCAACAACTAGCTAAGCCAATTCTACATAAAAATGAAATAGGCAAGCTATGATTAAAAATTGAAATCAATTCTATCCATCCATCAAACCCTTGTAAAAGAACACCCAATTAAAAACTTTGTTCTATTCTAACTAAAACTTTGTTTTAAACTTGATTCTACAATTATAAATGAAAACGTAATCTAATATCTAACTACAAATGGGGTTAGTCTAGGGATCTGCAGATTTGTTCCTAACTACAAGATTAATTCATGTTAGCACAAGCCTTCATACTAACCTGCAAAAGAGAGTTAAATTAATTTAAACTACAATATCAAGTTAAATAACAAAAGAAAATTGCATGTACAAGAAATAAAGAAAAACAACTTAAACTACAAAAATGCATAAATAAACTAAAGAAGTGTTACCATAAATTGCAATAAATGATGCCCTAACTTCTGAAACAGAGAAAGCCAATAATCACCCTCTTTGGACAACTGAAATTGAGTTGTCTAGAGCTTAGTAGCTGGAGGGGGCGATCATGAAGAAAACCCATGTGCCTGATTTGTCCATCACTGGCCGCCAATGCCATAACTGCCAACTCACCCTGTGTTTTTGTGCAATACTGAGTGCTAGAATGAGTGTCAGATCGGGTACTGGAATGAGTGCTGGATCAAGTGTCGGAACTATAAACATGGTGTGTTTTTCCCTATAATAGCAGAAAAACACGATTTAACTCTTGGAAATCATAGAACATGATGAATTAAACTTGATTTAATCATTAAACATGAATTACACATACCTTATGCCAATCATACCATTTTATCATCAAATTCTTCAAAAAGATCCTTCAAAAGATGAAAAACACATATATACATATGGCAAAAGTGTATAATAACCATCATGAAAATGATCATATCTCGGGCCCAACAACAACCTAGAAATAAAAAACTGAAAACTGAAATAAAACCGAAAGATTATCTCTATAAAAAATTAAAAAGAGAGTATTTGGGCTTTATACCTCCAGATATGATTGAAATGGTCATATCATGGGTAAATTGAAACCTTTTTGAGTGAAACAAAAATCATTTTTGACCTCAATGAGTGATTTAGAAGCAATGGAATAGTCCTCTCAACCTATAAATGTAAAAAACTGGAAGAAATCATAGATGAAAAAATATGGCTTCACTATATCGATATACAACAAGAGTGGGTCTTCAAATGCACTCTGATACCATGTTCGAAAACACAGGTATTCCAAAAGAGAATGAACACCTTCAATAACCACTCACACAACTAGATCAAAGTTCAACATGTTGATGTTTTGACATGGTGAAACCCCTATGTTGAAACATCCATGTGCCCAACCAACATGACCACTTGGAGAAATTTATTAATGCAAAATAAAAATGTTATAGAGAGATTTACAAGAGATTTTCTCACAATCTATCATCGGAAATTAACGTCCATTCTATTTAAATAGATATCATGTACTAATCGAGTGTTAAGCCACAAATTAATGTAGTCATTAATATTGAGAAGAATATGAACCATAAGATCACTCTATGTTAGGAACATATCGTGACCAACATATTACCTAACTATAAATGTGTACTAATGCATACTAAGGAAACACACTAAGAAACACACTTTTACCTAATGATAAATTAGACCAAGTTGATCTTAAATAAATCCTAAGTGTCTAAATATCCTAAAAGGATCATCATCAAGATACCAACAGTTTAGATACAACCCTCCAAATCCTAGGAACCATGGACCACTATATAAGTATATATTTGTCTTCTTTAAATTGAAAGTGAAATCCAAATAAAATGTTACCATAGAAATAGATCAAAATTCCCCATTACATGTATGGGAACCAATGGATTTGAAGCCAAGAATCCATAGCTATGACATTTTGTCATACTCCCATAAATTTCTTGATCAGATTTTTTAGCATTGAGTAGAGCTCTTCTCTTTGGAGAAATGATTTGGATGTTTAGTTTGATAATATTTTCCAATTTCTTGAAAACTAGGAGTAGATACTAGACTAGGCTTGCTTGAAAGACGAATATTCCATTTTCCACAAAGTTGTGAACTCTCCTAAGGGACACATGATTAACTGAACTTCAAAGGGCATTTTAAATACCTCTTGTCCCCAACAAAATCTTCACTCATAATATGAATTTATGGCATCCTATAAAATAATTCAATGCCTCAATATAATGAGAGTACAAACTTGATGTAGACATTGCTTCTCAAACCCATCCTACCACTCTCTATGCCTAGCTTGATCCAAAATTAGTTCTAAAGGAAAAAAAAATTAAACTCGCTAATTCATATTCTTAAGAACAACTTCTCAATTTCTCGCAATTGCATTTAAAATTGGCTTAATTCATTAAAAATAAGAATTACAACACTGAAATTCAAAATAAGAACTAAAAATGTAGGGAATACTTAGTAAATTGATAATGGAGTTCACCCATATGGGATTTGTCTCTTGGTTTGCTTCAATTGATGAACCAAATCATTCAGAAGGAGGAAAAGTACATAAATTCATGCCTTCAATCTATAATAAATTAGTCTTTGATGTCCTCTAGGAATATATCAATGGCTTCTTCTTGCAATTAATGAACATATGGTTTCTTATTCTCTCACTGAAGGGGCTTCTTCTTCGAATTCTTCTGCATAACCTAAATCTAGATTCAAGATTATTTCAATTCAATGTCACAAAAGAAGAATTTGGTGGCCACGTGTTGGCCATGGTTTTTATTTAGGAAGGAAGAAGCCACCAATTCAAACTTGGTGCAACACATATCAAGGCATATCTCCAACTTCCCCCATAACTACACGACATCAAAAAAAAGAAATGGCAAGGGAATATGATCTAGACTTGGACTGCACATTCCAACAAATGGGAAGTCCTTTGTTCCATCCATCCACTTCCTCCCACTCTAAACATGATCTACCCTTCTTATGTACCTAATGCCTATAACATAATGCATGGTTGAAGGTTACTTTGCAAAGGTGAGTGTCATGATTCCCTTGATGTATCCATTGTTCTTGTTGTAGTTGATAATTTTAAATGTTGCAAGTCCCTTCCAAAAGTTACTCCTTTTATCTATGCACAAATAATGCAACTCATATATCTCATAGTGAGACAAGAAAGAAACCATGTGATAAATTCCATTGTAATCACTGTTTTTTTCTAGAGGAAGCACCATGAAAATGCATTATGCCTTGATCTCCTCTGCCATAGCCTCCACAATTTCATCGTTGAAATGACAACACAAATATTTCACATATTTTTTTGGATTTGGATGCTTTGAACGACCAAATGAACCATTTTTTGTGGAATTTTCTTATTGCATAGGTTGTGGGGATCCTTTTGGATCACTTCTCCCCACTAAGAATCGTTTGGACCACCAAAAGTCTAGTTTTATTTAGAAAATAAGTGAGGGTACATCTTCCTCACTTTTTTCATTTTCAGTTATGACCGAAGGAGAAGGATATTCATAGAAATTATTAAGGTATATGTGATACAAATTTCATATTTTGGGTCATATCATATACATTTAGCCATATATATGCCCCCCTTGGGTCATAACATAATGTCTCTTAATCTACCTTTGCCTCAACCTTCCTAATCCCTCATGTCCTTTCTACACTGCCAATATTCTTGATTTACTTGGATGCATTCCTTTTAGACCCACATGAAGGTACTCCACGTCACATATTCATAAAGTCCTCACCTTTCTATTAAGAATAACATATTCCCGCAACTCATCAAGATATTTAGGAGAAAAATATTCAAAAAAAATAACTTGAACATTCTCACCTTGATCCATGATTAATGAGTGGATCATATAGTTTCAAGTTTTCAACATTAACCATAGAATACATCTGTAAATATGGAGGTAACTCCAACCAAAAAGCATTGTTACCAATACTTTCCAAAATTTTAAATAGACCATACTTAATTGGATTAATGTTTTTACCTTCATATTTAAGGCATTATTTTCTAATGTATATCCAAACATGATAAAAAAAATTGGAAGTCATGATCAACCCGATGCTTTTCATTCCTAGTCTTATACTTGGTGATGAGTCGCAAAGTTACCATCTTTTGACATCCTCTTTTCCTTATTTTTAATCTATTTTCGCTTACCCATAACCATGTACTAGTCCATTTTAATTCTCATATGTGGGATTTAGGCTCAATATGTAAATTTCATTTTCATTTCTTTAGTATTTCATATGAATTCTTGATTAAACATTAGGAAAGGAACACATTTTCATTTATCTTTGAAAAATGGATTAGTTTGTTGATTGCTATAGGTTCATTTGAAACTTGTTGTAGATAAATATCAAAATATCCATGAACTATGTCTTCGATATTTTTGGTATGAGGAATCATAAGGTCTAAATGGATATCTCCACAAAAAATCTCAACAACCCATATCATATTTTTAGAAATACCAATGATTTACCATATCTACAGTAATTTTCTCTTGCTCCAAATCTGTACGGTCAATATTTTGAATTTGCAAGATATATTTCAATAATCTATGCCATGGATCTAGAAGCATCGTCAAACATATTGGAAATATTCATGATTTTAGTTATGAGTTAATAAGCAAGAATCATGGAACCATTTATGAGTTGGTTTTGAGTTGCTACATATTAGAAAATTGTTGTAACCACTTGAGAATCTTGTGGATCTACATTCAATATATATATATATATATATATATATATATATATATATATAAGCAAGTTTATGTATAAAACCGAGTTCCATCTCCATTCTATGGAACATGAATCTTAGAGAAATAGTCCAAATTGTGATGGAATAATCCACAATTTCATGAGATATTCTTTAATATAGATTGTAGTTTTCTAATTTTATGTGTAGTGTGGTTTGATTTAATTTAACATTGTTTTAGTTTAATTTGTTGCCCTATTTTTGGGAGGCATATCTCACTCCAATAGATCATGGTATTCTTTTATTTCCTTTTTTTTTTGTATGTGTGTCTTCATCTATTTCTGCAATTTTATTTCTTTTATAGTCTTTTAATTTCCTGTAATGCAATTTCCAATTCATAGACTAGTTTCTTTTATCAAAGTTTTCCAACAAGAGCTATGATCTATGGAAATAGGAACTTCCTAAATCATGTGTAGATATTTCCTAGTGACAACAGGGTTCCAGTAGCATGATCAATGTTCAATTACATGATTGTTTCCAAGAGTGATTGAGTTAGATTTTGATTTACGAAGTGTGGCATGTTTCCTTTCTGCGATGTCATTCCAATTTGTAGATTAATGATGCAGTTTCCTTTTTTTAGAAGAATATTAAATAAAATAGTGCAATTTAGGAAGTGTATCTTGCACATACAATGCATGACATATCACAGACATTTGATTCCTGGGTTTATAAATTAATGCATGACATATCACAGACATTTGATTCCTGGGTTTATAAATTAATGCATGAACTCTTTGATTACTAAGGTAATTAATTATTCCGTCATTTTGGCATATCTTCCATGGAGATGTGAAAGATGAAATAGTACTTTTTTTATTGGTTTTAGATCGAACATGGTATCAAGATCTACAAAGATTATTGTCTACTACATTCTCTAGAATATCCAATACACATAGTTTTTCATTTAACTTAGGTCATATAGCTGCATGAGTTAAAATTATAATATTTTTGTGGTGGAGTAAGAGCCACCCATCATACTAATCTATTTTATAGGAATCTTTGTAAAAAGAGGAAGGCATTGGTGAATGAGGATTCCACTAAAGAAGGATCCAAGGGGATGTAGAAACCTTCAGGCTTGAGTCTATATTGATTATTGGGTATGATGTTAATCTCCATTATCTCCATCAAGAATATGTAGCAACTTGGGTTTTTGAGTTCTTCGTTTCATTTTATTTTCATTTTAGTCCACCCATGTACTATTATTCACCGATTCAATTATCCTACCTTTTCTTTTTATTCGGTTTTCTTCATTGCTCTTCTTTATCAACATTACTTTTACTTTTTCTTCTCTCATGTCTTACTCAATTGTTTTCTTTAACTTTCTCATATTTTCTTCTAGTCTTTATATCCATGTTTTATTCTTTTTATCTCTTCTATTTCCATATTCTTATTCTTCATTGCATCTTTCTTCCACTTTTGTTTTCCCTAAATGCTACCTTTATTATTCCTTCATTTTCCATTTTGCTTTTTCTTACCCTCCTTCTTATACTTTTTATATGGAGTATCTCTTATTTCTCATGGATCTGTGTCATATTATTTATTTAATCTTCTATCATTTCCTTTACCTCATTTTCTATCCATGAAATCATGATTCTTTTCTTCAATCATTTTATACTCTTTACAACCTTTGACACTTCATCATTGATTACATCTAACCCACACCCAAGCTATTTTTTGGGGGGGAATAAATGAAAAATTCACACTCAATCAATGAATTTATGAAATGATGGTTTTATTCCTCTTGGAAGCATCATGATTAAATATTCACAACCATCATCATACAAGAATCACAAATTTCAAGAAGATCCTCTCGAACAACGTGTGGAAACACTTGATAATGAGACACTCTGTGGGATCTTTGGAGTTCCCATATTGGTTATTCTAGATTCTCATTACCATCATACTATAGTTTGAACCAATTGTTATATCAGACCTACAATAATCTTTCTTTCATTATTGATTTGGGTGTTTGTTTTATTTTTCTATAATATTTTGAGAATGTCATATTGCAAATTTTAAGAACCGGGTATTTACAAATTTTTTTATGGGGGTGCCTTACATTTGGAAATATATGCCCATGAAAAATCACACATACCCATATCATCATTTGGTAAAAATAACTTGTTGAACAGATTCATGTGGCATTTTGAATCAATGACCTTACTAAGATTAGAGTTGGGACAACCAATTTTAGTATACCAAATAGATAAATTTTTAAAACATGTTTATAGGGTATATTATACTATTAATATAGTTTACAACCTAACTATAATCACTTCATTTCGATATCGTACGATAAAATTATGCCCTAATTACTAACTTCCTATTCTAAAATTTGCACAACTAAAACTCTATTTCTTAGGTTGTTCATTGGTATAGTTAAACAAAAAATTATTTGAGTTTCAAAATATGTTTCTATTGGAGATATCTACATTAATCTACTTTCATATCCAATTTGAATCAATTCAACCCATCATCAAAAAAAACATCGCACCCGAAATCGTAATTGTTGGTATAGGTTGGAAATCGCAAACATCCCTGCAATGCAGGTTGTTCCTCATCATGTTTGATGCATCATTTCAAACCATTTTAAAAAAATATGTATACTATATATATATCCCTATGAATATACTTTAATTTGGCTATTGAATCACTCCAATAAGACATAAAACAAAGAATTTATCATCGAAACATTGTCGAGTAGTTAGGTTGGCCACTACTCATATTCAGGTAACAATGGAATTTTTTATTGAATCCTTTAAGAGATCTATTTTATATGCATTAATTGAAATAATTTTTTATGTTTATTCGATGAATAAATTCCTCACAAATATTTTCCTCCATGATGTCATCTCATGTTGCGGGAAAAATGCTATTTGTTTTTTGCAGGTCACCAAGGGATCAACAAGCTCTTAGAAGTGCTTTTGAAGACCAATTTCTACAGAAGGGAATGCCACCCAAAAAAAATAAAGTGTGACATAATGTGATATTGAATTATCTATGTTCTAATATCAAAGGAACTTGCTACAAAAGTGTTACAGCTGATGACCACAACCTTTAATAAAGTTGTAGAGTACAAGACAAATAAATATTTAATTTGAAGATCATGTGAAGACTAACACTACAAAAGTTAAAATGAGTGCCACAAAAGATTTATCATCCTTATTAATTACCGTTATTCATCATACTCATTTACCACCACCATCTTGAAGACTAACATTTCCCTTTAATCACAACTTTTCAATATGTACACCACTTTTGATCTAGAAACATGCATACATACACTACTCTCCTTTAGGAAATATGTGTACATATTATATTGTCCCATTTACAAAGAGTATGGTCCTTCAAAATATGTAACCACTTATACCAAATCATAACCTCATCCTACTTCTTTCCTCCACAAAACTTCCCATTGCATTACTTCTTACTCCACCCATTCCTAACCTGCCCAATAAAGTAACTTGGACCACTTACAAATATAATTTACGTTTCTAGTTTTAGTGATTAAACAAAGTTTTCCAAGAGGTTTTATTGCTGCATGCATACTACTAATATTGTCTAGCACACTTCCTTTATGTTCATTATTTAACAATGTGCTACACATCTTGTAGTATGTTTCTATTCTTAGTAGCACTTCACAGATGAACCATTTCTATAGAAGTTCATAAAGGAGAAGAAATATGTTTTGTCACACAAGAAACAACACTTAAAATCCTTGAGGCTTCCACACAATAACCATCCTTAGAAGGCCCTACTATTTCCACACAAGAACCAATGGTAGAGACATAAGTTGAAGAAATTTCCCATGAGACTAAGACTTCTTCCCCATAAGAAGCTATAGCAAGATAAGTTGTTACAAAAGGATTATTTCATTAAAGATTAATGAAGATATCAAAACCAAGTGGAAATGTTACTTATAATCCTTTACACAAATTTTCACTCTTGCCATGGAAGCCAGTGAAGAACTTTCTATAGAAAAGCATATACTTGCAACAAATTTCATGGAAGTTTTAGGTAGGCACATGTACATTTTTTTTGTTTCTATTGTTTTATTAAGATTCATTTAATGTTATAGGATTGTATTTTGGAAATTACCTATTCCTACTCTATTATTTTTCTATCCTACTTCCTTACTATTTGTCATTCTTCCAACGAAGAAAAAAGTCTTCAGTTGGGAGGGAAACAATCATGACCACATCATCAACTTTATCTTTGATGCCCATACAATTACCACCCTTATTCAATCTAGAAACCTCACCACTCCATTTGATTCATGATTCCATCTTAATATACTTCTACAATGGCCATCTAGTCTAGCCATTCCAACACATCCCACTAAAAATATGTGAAACATAATACATCATTAATGTTGTAGCAATTGTTGAAGAACTTAACTCAAGGAAAGATATTGTTGTTTTTATCATCAAGAATATGTATTGTTATTGTTATCACTAAAAAAAAGCTCACAATAATACAAGAAATGGTTGAAGATAATATCAACACAACACATTAATCTTCACATCTCGAGATTACAGAACCTATTCAACAAGAAAAACTATGTAAATAGTCATTGAATTTGAGCACAAATTTACCAAAGCCTACTCATGCACACCGTGCAATACAACACAACGTTGAATGTGCAAATTGCATGGCATGTGCAACTGTCTCCACCAGAACTTGTGCATATGTGGAAACAATGCATTTATGCACTTGGTCGGGCTTCAACCACTTCCAGGTCAAAGTGTACCATGACAATACCACAAGATCAACCTGAAATATTTCATTGGGGCTACTGAAAGAATGGGAAGTTCCTTCAAAGGGATCCCCTTCACACTATGAGAAAGATAAGAAAAATCTTGCATTGGTCCTATAAGTACATGACTAAGGTGTGCAAACAAAGAAAATAATTTTGAGTATTGTTATGTTGTTCAATTTGTCTTAGAGAATCCATATTTCTCATAGAAATATTTGAGAATTCATAACACGTATTTCACCTCTCTCATCTTAAGAAATTCAACACTAAATTCTTCACCATTGTATTTCCATTTGTATCCATTATTAGAAGAAAAATATCTTTGTGTTTGGGGGATTCAAGAGCCCTCCCAAGGAGGAAGAGGGGACTCATAATTTCCCATACTTCTCCTAGGTGTTATCGTTTTGAAGATCAGTCTCATTTGGTAGTTATTTCTTATGTCTCTTTCATGCATCCATTTGAGTTTTTACATGCTTAGTTTAGTTTTATTTCCTTGTTGTTTATTTTTTGTTTTCTCTTTAGTGGAGCCACTAATCAACTAATCACACTATTGTTTTATCTTGTTGGCCTAACTAGGAAGTTAAGGGACCTTTTTTCTCACCCAAGTGGCATAAGGAATGCAACAGATATGCAACCATCCTAGGGATCAGGATCAAAATCCTCCCCAATTAGGATATTAGATCTTTTTTTTCTCACTTTGTTTGTGTTTGTGGGGATCAAATATGCCCTAGTCCAACCCTCAGATGTAGCAATTGGGCCTCTGATCAAGAGAACCCAATTCAAATTTTGGTCTCACCATTTCTTTGTGTGTGCRTAGGTTCGTGCAAAACAAACTTGCAGATTTGCACACTTCCCCTCTTTTTTACTTGCATAGAACTAAGTGTCTTTTTCACCAGAAAAATCACATAAACTACATGAATTTTGGGTCCAAACCCACGCAAACTATGTGATTGTCGGGCCCAAACCCATGCAGATCCGCGTGACTATGCAAAAAAAAAAATCCAAGTAGTTGTAGGTAGAGAACCATAGGGGAACCATAGAATCCTTATTGTTCTCAACCATCTAGCAGGCCTTCCTTTTCAGGAATTGGCTCTCAAACCATCAACCACCATGGAAAGACCAAAAAACCTACCATATATAACCCCATCCTCTTCTTCCCAGTTTCGACAAACTTGGGCCACCTCTCCTAGTTATATTGGTCATCCACCACTCACAAGGAGTAAGAAAAGAAACACCCACTATCAACACCCATGGCATGGGGGAAATTATTGTATATATGGGGGAACTCATAGTTCCCACTTGATGTATAATCAAACCAAGCATAGATTTACCACTCATACATGAAGTAATCACTCTTTCCCATTTTGTGATCTTTATGGTCATCCAACCCATGAATTTCCTGAACTCACTCCAGAGCTAGTCCAAAAAGTTCATTTGGAGTGCACACAACACAATAAAATTAGTCATACTCATCTCACTACCTCAGATTTCCCCCTCCCCCAGCACAAACCCATCAGTCCTTCAGGTGAGCTTTCATGTACCTTTTCATCATTTGTTACCCCTCAAATGGGTAACCCCACCTTCCAGCCAATTTGCTTCACGACTAAGACTCAGTCATATAGACTTGGGGGAACCCCTTCCACCTCTAGTACCAAAATTTCTAGTAGACCTTATCCTTGTAATAAAAATGGAAGTGTGTAAGCAAACCCATCATGGGCCATCGCCATTGATTGGGACCAACTTACTCCAACACGACTACCATCTTCTACCTTGTTTCAAATATGAGTCATTGTTAAAAATCGTATGATTTATCAATGTATTATAGATGATGGGGCATCCTCATGTATTATTTCCTCATCGAAATGGAAACAAATCATCTCTCCTACTCTTGTCCCATCGATGATTGAGTTAATATTTTTTTATGGTAGGCTTTGTTCCCACTTAGGGATATTACCTAATATCTCCATTGAGATAGGTGGTAAGACGGTTTTGGTCAATGTTGTTGTCATGAATGGTCCGGTGGATTACAATATTATCATGGGTCATGATTTCATCTATGCGATTAATGGTGTGGTGTCTTCACTCTTTGGAGTCATGATATTCCCACATGAGGGATGCATCATCACCATTAATCAACTCGCCTACTTTGATTCCCCACCATAAGATCCTCAGAATAAAATGTCACTTCATATTTCCAACATCGAGTCCATGCATTATGTGTCCATTGTCACTAGTTGTGCAACATCCACTCCCCTTGAAAATGATCCCATGACTCTAGAACCACCTCCTCACCTGTAATACTCTGATATTTTATCCATATATTAAATAATGCATTTTGTGAATTTATGAAAGGTTAGAGTGTCCAAACAATTAAAAGAGGCCAGTGTGCATAGGAAATTTAATGTTTTTATCATTATTAATATCAAATACATCATTGGCTGCTAGACGAACAAGGAAAAGAGTTGTAGGGGGATATGATTCTACAAGAGCGGGGGCTTGAGGGGATAAGTGTTTAGTTTATATTTTTATTTACCCATTTTTGTTTTCATGGAGAATATCAGTTACATGAGATTCTTGGGGGGAAGGCCAAGTGGTTCTTTAATTCCAAGAAAACACATAAATCCATTTTTGGTATGTTTGGGAGGTTCACTCACTCACTCACTCATTGTTCATTGTTCATTATTAACACTATTCATTCTGTTATTTTTCCATTCATTCTTTAAGCCAATCTTCATTCCTCGTTCATTTTTTATCTTGGCTTGGGAAAGAAAATGAATTGTTGGAGAGGAGCCATGGTTTTGTTGGAAGTAATGACTGCTAGTGTATTCTATCCATGAATTAATTTCTTTGTGTCTGAGATGCATTATCATGTGTTAAGTTTTTCCCACAACTGTGAATCCTAAGAGTTCCAACATGGAGATTCTTGACCAGATGCATTGGATCCCTAGAAGGAGGTGGTCAGCTTGAGGGGTTGTGTGGAAGAGAAGGGGTTCCATTCTTTTGGGTTGTGTAGGCTGGGTATAAGAGGGATGGTGTAATTTGAATTTTTTTGTGTTGAGAATCTTGTGAGAGATTGAGTACTGACTAGTTTGGGAAGCTAAGTGACACTTTGGAACCATCCTTGTGGATTCATATCCTTGGCTCAGGGGTGACATTGTTGTTGAGACTTGGAACAACAATCTCTATGGTTGGGTGTAACATCCTTGGTATGAAACTAGTTGGTGATTCATTTGATTAAAGATAAGTTCTCTTTTTCATGTGTTTCTCTGCTTATACATTTATTTCCACTATGTATTGATTAATATCTCTAAGATGTGCACTTTTGATGTGCCTGATTGCTGGTTGTTTCTATGCATGGCATGTTTAAACATTAATTATATTGTAGTATGAACCTTGATCTATGCATGCAAACATTTCATGCCTATTAATTAATTAAAAATTTATTATAATCTGATTTCAGTTCAGAAATGAGTATTGAGGTAGCATAGCCCAGTCTAGGGGTGGTTGGGTATGTTACAGATTGGTATCAGATATTTTGGTTGAAACACCGAACTCGTATGGGTCGAAACTATTGGACACAGTATTATGGTATTGTCCTTAAGAATTAATGTGTCATTGAGATATTAAAGCTTAGGATAGATAGTGTTGCAGATATCACGCAGAAGTCAGAGTGACGTGTAGATAGAGATCCTTTGTAAAGGATCATGGAATCATGACCGTTCCATTTTGAATTCAGGAGAGATCACAATCATTGAATCATGGAATTCTAGATTGTTAGATCGAAAGTCAAGTGAACGTGGACCATCGGATAGATGTGAAACCAGAGGGTGGGAGACATTAAGTCACAACTTTTATATCAAACGGGTTGATCATCAGCCATTGATCGAAGCCAAGAAGGATATGGAAAACTCTGGAACTTCACCACTTCGACGATTATTGGAGACATGTAAGAAGCATGAAATATCGAAGGCCAAAGTCGCGAAGTCCCACTAATTGTCCAATATGATAGGAATTTCGGGAGTAATGCAAGTCGTAGATCCAGAGTGGAAGGATAGAAAAGTTTTGGGACTTCGTAACTTCACCACTTCGGCGATTATTGGAGACTAGGAAAAGCCACGAAATTTCGAAGCTGCAAAGTGTCGAAGCCATGAAGTGAAAATCCGCAGTCCGCTAAATCACGTAGGTTGTCATATCTAGGGAAATTAAATGTGGACCATCCACTTTGTTGATGATTTGTCTTATGCCATGTGGCAGGGGTGTCATGTGGGGACAAGTGTCATATGAATTCAGTTCCTTTTGGACCTTAACCTATCCATTTCTAGGTAACACATGGAACCCATACCAAGGGTGCACGTCACCATAGGTGACATCAGCATGCAATGTCATCTCTAGGATTATGGACTCTGGGAATGTCCAACATATCTTCTAGTGAAAGTACCAAAGGCTGAAGTCGTGAATTCACATAGACCGTCAATCTAATATTCCTTCGGGGATTTTCTCAAGCAGTGGAAGGATGGCGTAAGCACTTCAGCAGGTATCACTCCATGGGATTTGAATGACTCAAGAGTTGTAATTTCCTAGAGTCTTGGAGTGTTGAAGTCTCGAAATGAATAAGGACCATCCATCCTAGCACTTGATTGAGTCTTAGTTGTTGGATTAAGCTAGTGGAAGGATAGCGTAAGAAAAGATGTTAACCAATGGTAAGTGATCATCATCATTTTATGACCACTTCGACATGTATCACTTTGGGAGAGTTGAACAACTCAAGATTTGTAATATCCCGAAGTCCCGGATTAACGAAATCACGTGGGCCTTTGATCTAAGACCCTCTGGGATTTCTCATGACCTTCAAATTAACCAGTGGAAGGATAGGGTAATCACTTCGGTGGGTAGAACTCTAGGGGAGTTGAACGACTTGAGAATTGTAATGTCTCGGAGTCCCGTAGTGCCAAAGTCCCGAATTAATTAAGGATCTTCCATCTTAACACATTATTAATTCATGATCGTTGATCCCGTTGAAGCCTCTAGATGAGGTGGTACCATCCATTCAATGGGATATTAAATCTCAATCGTCTGATCTACTAGAGGAGATAATATAGGTGCTTCGGAGAGTTGTACTTCTAGAAGTATTACTCTAGAAGAGTGTATGAACGCCAAGGTCCAAAGGACCTGATTCCAACATTGGTCTCATGATAAGGTAAATGGGTTGATTAGAGGCGTGAAATGTCCTTGAAGTAAACAAGTCCGTGAACTTTTTTGAACGAGGTCTTGAGTGGAAGAATAAAGAGAAAAGTGATAAGGAACATTGCTTAGACTGTATAAGCCTGTGGTTTAGAGCCACGGTCAGAAGGAAAGTGGATTGAAGGAAGCGCATGTGCATAATTTAAATTGTGTACCAATTTAAAGGGGATGTGGAATAATTCGACAAGATCCTATTGCAAAACAAAAAAAAGGGTGAAAGTGACCTTTTTTTGGGGAAGCCATAACTTTTAGCTCAGAGATCAAATTGGGGAAAGAGTATAGTCATTGGAAATATGATCCAAAGGAGAATAACATTGAATTTTTATAATTTGGAGAATGATAATGTATTTCTTCATGAATTGAGCAAGAAAAAGACATGTAGCATTGTTTGGAAAAAAATTTATAATATCCATAATTCTAACAAAATGGTTGCTCGCACATTTTGCAGAATTAAGGGTTATAAACATATCAGTTGAGTATAAGAATTCATATTCAAGAAATGGAAGAAGGAGAGGGATATTACAGCCATGATAAATATGCCAAAGGGGAAAATATCAATGTTGGTAATGCAGAGACATAATCAAATGGGAACAGGAGTAGAGGGGAGCAAGAAACCTTATTAGAGACTATGAGAAGCCTGAAAAATAGAAGTGCAGAGTTACAAAGAAGACAATGAGAGGTTGATGAGAGAAAAAAACCAAATAAATTATCAATTAATGAAAATCTTAAATTATTTGTAGAGGAAAACAAAGAATGGATGAAACTCAAGACAAGAGGAAGAGGGCAGATATCATGAAAGAAGACATAACTACAACAGATCTAGTTATTCAAGAAGTGTTAGTAGAAATCATAGACATCACTTGCCTCGCTCAGAAAGGAAATTTTATGCATCAAAATATTCCATAAGAATCCTAAACGTGTCTCCTATTAGGCACCAAAGAAGAAGACATGAATTGGACAATTTTCAAGGAGATTTTAATAATATTAAGCCACCATCCTTTGATGGTGAAAGAGAGAGGGAAGATTATTCTAAAGCATGGTTTCTTGGACTCATGAGGTATTTTCAATTGCATAACTACTCATCAAACCTAGAAGCCATAATTTCCACATACCATTTACATGGGAAAGATGCTATGTGGTGGGATCATATGAATCAAGTTGATCACATTAATGAGAGTAGGATCACTTGGAAGCAGTTCAAAAAATATTTTCAAAAGGAGTACCTTTTCGAGCACTTCTATGACAAGAAAATGCAAGAGTTCTTTGAAATTGAGCTGGGAAGAATGACCATGGTAGAGTATGAAAATATTTTCTTGGGATTGATAAAGTATGTGGGGTTTATAAAAGATGAGAAGGTGAAAATACATAGGTTTTTGAGTGGACTACCCTCATTTTATAAAGAGAAGATTCAATATGATGATCCTGGGACTTTGACTGATACCATTAGGAAGGCTAAGTACCTGTATGAGAAAGGACAGGGAAGAGAGTCTTTGAAGAAATATTGGAAGGATAAGAAGAAGGCGAAATTTGACCAAAGAAAGAAAGGATTCAAACCTCCTTTCAATAGAAATAGCCCAAATAAAAATCAGCCAGACCATCCTGCTAAGGATGAATCCAAGAGAGAAGTATCCTTGGGAAAAAGGGGAAGACCACCAATCCAATGTTGGAGATGCAAAGAAGATCACATGTACAAGTATTTCCTTCACAGAAAAGACAAAGTGAAGACCGTGCACAACATCCAAGAGGCTACAACAATAAAATAAATGGAAAGAATATATGTAGCTTTAGATGATCAACAAGCAGAGTACCAATATAATATGATCGAGGTGGAAGGTAAGATCATTAATAAACTTGTTTCTATTTTGATTGATTTAGGAGAAAGGAATTGTTACATTGATCCTAAAATAGTGGATAGATTTTATTCGGAGAAAAGTAAGCTTGAAAACTCAATTTTGGTTCAGCTAGCCACTGGAACCAAAAGAAGGATCAATGAGATGGTCAGAGATTGTTGCATAAGTATAAATGAAGTGAATACTAATTTTGATCTAAATATTATGCCATTTGGGTCTTATGATATTCTAATTGGAATGGATTCATTGGACAAGCATCATCTTGTCCTAGATTTTTGTAACAACACATTTACATGTCTTGATGAAGAAGGGAAACAAAGCACCATGAAAGGAGTTCCAAGACCCATTTCCATAAGGGATGTTTCAGCCTTACAACTGAAGAGATGTTTCAGGAAAGGATGTCGATTGTATGCAGCCCATATGGAGGAGACAGAAAGGACAAAAGGGCCAAGCCTTGAATATTGTTTGGTACTACAAGAGTTTGAATATGTATTCCAAGAAATACCAAGATTTCCACCAAAGAGGGAGATAAATTTCTCCATTGATTTAGTACCAAGAGCTTCCCTAGTATCAAAAACACCTTACAGAATGAGTACACTAGAATTAAAAGAATCACAAATGTAGTTGGAAGAATTGTTGAAGAAAGGGTACATACGTCCAAGTGTTTCACCTTGGGGAGCACACGTACTCTTTTTCAAAAAGAAGGATGGAATATTGAGGTTGTGTATCAACTTTAGATAGATGAATAAAGGAACGATAAATAATAAGTGCCCTCTACCCATAATTGATTACCTCTTTGATCAACTAAGAGGGGAAAAGATATTTTCAAAGATATACTTGAGATCAGGATACCATTGGGAAAGAATCAAGGAAGAAGACATCAATAAGATAACCTTCATAACCAAGTATGGAGATTATGAATTTGTAGTGGTGTCATTTGGACTGTCCAGTGCACCAACTGTCTTTATGTGCTTAATGAATGGCATATTCAAAAATTATTTGGATAAGTTTGTCATAGTATTCCTAGAAGACATACTTATCTATTCTAAGTCATGGGAAGAGCATGAACATCACCTAATTTTGGTATTTAAAGTGTCGAGGGAACATCAGTTGTATGCCAAGCTTAGTAATTTTTCTTTCTACCAAGAACAGATCCATTACTTGGGGAACATTATTTCATAACAAGGTATAGTAGTGGATTCAAAGAAGATTGAAGCCATTAGAGGATGGTCAGGACCCAGGAATGTTTGAGAAGTTGTCTATTTTATGGGATTAGTTGGTTACTATAGAAGGTTTATAGCATAGTTCTCTAAGATTGCTCATCCCATCACTTTTTTTCAAAAGAAGGGAATTAAATTTGAATGGACAGTTGAGTGTGAAGAGAACTTTAATTTGTTGAAAGAATTACTTACTAGTGCACTTGTTTTAAAGATTGTTGACCCAAATGAAAGTTTTGTGGTATGTATAGATGCATGCAAGGAAGGACTTGGGGAGTCCTTACACAAAATGAACATGTCATTGGTTATGAGTCCAAAAATATTAAGGAACATGAGAGGAACTATGCCACACATGACTTGGAACTTGTTGCCAATGTTCATGCATTAAATATGTGGAGACATTATCTCATGGGGAAGAGATTTGAATTAAGAACAGACCATAGCGGTCTGAAATATCTTTTTGAACAACCAACTTTGAATGATAGGCAAACGAGATGGCTAGAATTTTTAAGTGAATATGATTTTGACATCAAGCATATCAAAGGAAAAGAAAATAAAATTGTTGATGCACTTAGTAGAAGAGTACATATCATGCATACTACAACCATTAGTATGCATCAAGCATATTTAAAGAGTGGAATTTTAGATGCTTTTGTTATAGATCAACATTACCTACAAGTAAAAGAAATCTTACAACGAGAAAATGTACAATAGAAAATTAAAGAATATGGGATGAATGAAGATGGATTACTTATGCATAAAAATCGAATTTATGTTCCTAGTTCCATAGAACTTAGGAATTTGGTATTAAATGAAATGCATAATGTTCCATATGCCAGACATCCCAGTTACCAGAAAACAATTGCAACAGTAAGAAGACAATTCTTTTGGCTAGGAATGAAGAAATATGTTGTTGATTACATTGTCAGATGTATGGAATGTCAGAGAGTGAAGGCTGAGCATAGGCACCCAGTGGGGTTGCTACAACCATTACCAATTCCAGATAAGAAATGGTAAGCGTTAACCATTGATTTTATAACCAAATTTTCTAGGACAACACGACAACATGATTCAATCATGGTAGTGGTTGATAAATTGACAAAGGCTCCTCATTTTGTTCCTGTAAAAACAACTCATATCGCAACTAATATTGCACAAATTTACATGAGGGAGATTGTTATGTTGCATGGGATACCTAAGGAAATTGTTTTAGACATAGATTTAAAATTTACTTCAGATTTATGGAGGGGATTGTTTAAAGGATTTGGTACAAATCTGAACTTTAGCACAACATACCATCCATAGTCAGATGGGAAGATAGAAAGAGTCAACCAAGTAATTGAAGACATGTTGAGAATTTATGTTATGGATAAGCCATCTAAGTGGGAAGATTACTTGCACTTGGTTGAGTTTTCCTATAATAATGGGTATCAAGCTTCATTGAAAAATGATCCCATTTGAAGCTTTGTATGGTAGGAAATGAAATACTCCAGTGTGTTATAGAAAGATTTTCCTCACCCCATGCAACTTGATTATAAGGCATTTTTTGTTTCCCTATGCAGACTTGAAGTCCCATGTTTCACTTCCCAGAGCTAAAAATCATGTTTTTCCACATATGTGTTCCCTAACAGTTATATAACATGTGTATACATAGGTTGCGCCATTACAATCCGCGTACATCGATTTTGGTGATAAAAATTAAAAATTGTGTCAGGTTTCCGTGTCACGTCATGAGATCCATGATCCTTGACCTTCGATATATTGAAATCATTCTAACTCGACCCTTCAATTCCATTTGAAGGCTATAAATGGGCCATATCCAAACCATGGAAAGGAGAATAATTCAAATTTTGAGAGAAAAGTTACTTTGGAGAAAGTATTCTCTTCATATTGAGTCTGCATCCCTTTGTCCTTTAAAGTCTGAACACATTGTTCAACCCCCAAGCTCTTCCCTCTTTGATGGAGAACCTCATTATCTCTCTTATATGAGCTTGACTTTGGTGGAGGATTGAAGTGGTGGAGGCCCAGTTGGAAGGGACTTAGTTTCTCGGTTCTGAGACATGCCGACATAGAAGTTGGTCACGTGTATACTTCTGTTGATCATATTTTAATAAAAATACTCTTTTCTCATCCAATTGATGTCTTGAAAATATTTGAATTATTGTTCCATGGGCATATTTTTTGTGAATGTTAATGGATTGTGCTATTGTGTGTGCTAAATTTATATATTATCACCATATGCTTGCGTATATTGGTTGTTGAGGACAAGTTGCAGGCATAGAGATTTGAGCTACGTGCTCAACGGTGGTCTTCATCAAACATCGAGATGAGGTAGGCCCTTTATATTATCTTAATTGGCATTTACATTTATATAGAATACTTGGGATTAGATTCGATTTGTGTAGTCATTCTGTCTGTTTTGGTTTACCCCATGCCATAGAGTGATTTTCCTCATAATAGAATTGGCAACCATACTGGGGAATGAATCTTCTTTTTGGGGTTTGGAGTGTTTTTCTCCTTTGATTGCTCTCGGTTAGTTTGAGTTTCCTTGTTGTCTAATTGCTTGACAACCTATTTTTTATTTGAATATGAGTTTCTTGGACTTATCCTTAACTTGGAAGTTTTTTAATACATATACACAGTTTTTCCCTTGACAGATGCATACATACCTGAGTTGTCATTCTATAGGGCACATACATATGTGGTTTTTTCTTGAACAGTCACGTACATCAATATTTGTTTCTTGATTTTTGAGTTTAGTGTTTCCTAGGTGATTTTTGATAGTTGTTGAGTCTTCTTGGTTCTCTTTCATAACTGTTGAGTACCTGCAGAGTGATAGGAAACCTTTCTTTGGTTTAATTTTCAGACGGTTTTTCTTTCTCATCATCGTTTTCATTGGTTTTCCTTTCATCTTGGGTTGGGTGTTTTCTTCTTGGTATCCTTCTTGGTTTGTCTCTTTTTTCTTACTGTAGGGTCTATATATCAAGTTGTTGTTCAATACTTGCATTTTCATTTCTTTATATTGAAAATACAAAAAAAAATACATTTTTCATTTTGTGAGTAAACATCTCCAAGGATATTAAACTCAACATATGTTTCTAACTAAGGGAGTGGTGAAATCCATTGTATAATTGGTGACGTCATGAGGCTTCGCTCACACCGAAGTTAAGCATGAGGTCATGTGAAGTTGGTTGCAGAGATATCCCTCTAATACCTTCTTAGCGTCAGAGATGTTTATAGGGATCTATTCATATATGGGGGTTTTGCTAGTACCTTTACCTCTGTGACATAGGTAGAAACATAGGTTACTTGAAAGGGTTATTATGTAGGTACCTTGAGTCAGATAAGGGTCAGAAAAAACACAACCTTTATGGAGTATTACCTCTCTGGGAGGATCTGACTGACTATGTTGTTAATCCTACAAGGGCCCTTATAACTTACTCTGATGCCTCCAATCGTTTTAAGGGAGTCTCAGGCCCTTCTTGGGAGAGGTATACCTACTCTAGTGAGGGAGGCCCCTTTTCAGCTACTAGTTCTTGTTTGTGTGAATTGGCCTTTTTTCATTACTTTGGTGTGCTCTATGATTATTAGTTGGCCATAGGATTTTGTATTTCATCGTGAGTTTTCATTTCTACGGTTAGTGGAGCCCTCGTGACTCCCTCAGTTAGCGCTACATAGCCCATGGTATTTTCTCATTCCATGGGGATGAATCCTTTTGTATTTTTGAGTGGTATGTTGAACCACGATGCTCATCCAATACAAAAGTAGGTTCGGATATCCTTTTAGTTTGGTGGGAGTCATATACCTCAACCAACTCTTACAGTAGGATGTTGGAATCTTCCTTCCTACGGATCCAATCCTAGCTTCACTTTTATAGGAGAAAGTGCTCAAATGGGTGGTCATTCTACCTATTACATCTGATTCATATGTCCTTCTTCCACTATGAAGGTTCCTACAAACGCTTTTCCCATGGCGGACCTTCATCTGTCCTCTGGTGTTTCATCCAGAGTGAGTCATCTTTATAGTATGGGAAACACCCTTAATGAAGTTCCTTCATCTGGGGGAAACATATATCCTCACCTGAGTAACCCTTTTCATGTCACTTTCTCTTTGCAAGCGACTTCCTCGGTGATGATGCCCTTAACACCCTTTATGAATCAGTTTTGAGGAGGATAATTTCCTACCAGACAAGGCCATGGTGTATTCCAGAACCCTTCCTAGCCCRCAATTTCTCAAAACCAGACTTTCCTAGAACCTTGGTCTCAAATTCCAAAGCCAACCATCGCCACCAATCCAGTCACTACAAGTCATACTGCCATTAAATCACCAACCTCTGCTAGTAATGTTGGAGATAGGTCAACAACCTCTGCAAGTCATGTTGAAGACCAACAACCAACCACTGCAATTCATGTTGGGGTGATAACTCTAGTCACTACTATTTACGTTGCACATACATCACCAACCACTTCTATTCATGTTGGGGATTCATCACCAACCTCTGCAAGTCATGTTGGAGATGAGCTACTAGCCTCTGCAAGTCATGTTGGGAGCATGTCACCAGCCATTGCAAGTCATTCTAGGGGAATTCATATGATTGAGAAGCCTCGATGTATAGTATGTAATCCCAGGTTCCTTTGTAGAATTTTCAAAGGACGTCACCTAACTCATTTATGCCTTTCTACTATTGTGGTACAAGAAATGTAGTCCTTGTCTGATATCCCTTCGGGTTTTGATTCATATTTGGTTTCCCAACCTTCTAATCCTTATTTGGTTGATAAAATGATCATGCTAATGCAATATTCGACTAACACCACTCTTTTTTTGGGGGGTGATGCATCTCTTGACCATGTTGTCTCACATCCTGTTCAACCAGTGGTCGTACCGATGTAATCTTTGGTCGATTACACTCCTATATTGGGGAGTGATGTGTCTCTTGACCATGTTGTCTCACATCCTATTCAATCAAATGTTGAAGAATTGTTCATATCGATGCAATATTCGGTCGATCCCACTCTTCTCTTGGAGAGTGACAAGTCTAAGGAAGTGATGTTTCCAATGCAATATTCAGCCAATCCCACTCTTCTTTTGGGGGGTGATGTGTCTTTCGACCATGTCCTTGGCATTTCTAGTTATGTACCTTCTAAACAAGGGAGCCTTGGGATTTATGTAGTGTCTTGGATGTCATTAGCCTTATTGGTGGTTTCCTCACCTTTTTCGACATTTTTCCTTATTTCTTTCTATTCAGAGGGTCTTTTTCATGCACTACTTGTATTTGGTGCATGCGAAAGACACATAGGTTTGTTGGTTCGTGGACATGTTCTTCGTTCAAGTTCCTCCAAATCATCAATTTATTTCTTTGTACCTCTTGCTGACTTATGAGAGATTCCTTAATTTTCTCCTTTTAGCGAGTCTCTTTCCATCGACTTCAACTCATCTATTTTGGAAACAAGGATTAGAGTCCTATGAGTACCTAGAGGATTGCAGTCATCAATGGAAATTTCTCTTGCCATCGACATTTGGGAATACATCAATGTGTCATGATCGATGGATTCTTCAAGTGTTTGAACTCAACACCTTTATTCACACTTTTGAGAATGTACCTAGTGCCTTGATACCTACTTTCGTTATCGATAGGATGTTTTGTGTTTGTTAATGATATACCTTAATGATTGGTAATCAAACGAAGTCTCATTATGTTCAACCTCAACTCCCTTATTCACATGATGTGGACTTGCACCTTTGGTGGATTGTGCAGAAGACTTGAAGACATTATTTTATAGTCGCAGCTTTCCTAAGTTGTTACTATCATTCATTGGACGAGTATCTATATGAATTAAGTGATCATGGGAAATCATATTGTACTCCATTTTATATGAATATCTTCATATTGATTTTGAGATTTGTTTTCACTAGGCCTAGCTCGTGATTATGACATCCTATGGCATGTATCTACTTTGTATTTCCTATTCATGGACATGAACAACCATTTGGTATATTTCCACATGGATCTGCAGTGTAATTCAAATTGGAAGCCATGTGTACAAATTCATTATGGATTGTAATATTCTCATGAGAAACTAGTTCATCCAGTTGGGTCTCCATTACTCCACTTCTAGGAATTATAATGCATTTCGGCTATCGCGGATACTCCTCTAACCTCACACATTAGGGGGAATCTATTATAGCAATATTTTCCTCACCCCATGCAACTTTATCAGAAGGCCTTTTCCATTTCCCTATGCAGACTTGAAGTCCCCTATTGCACTTCCCAAAGCTAAAAATCATGTTTTTCCACATATATGTGCTCTAATAGTTATACAACATGTGTATACACAAGTTGCACCATTACAACCCGTGTACATCAAGTTTGGTGATAAAAAATTAAAAATTGTGTCGGGCTTCCATGTCACATCTCGAGATCCATGATGCTTGACCTTCCATATACTGGAAATGTTTTGAATCGGCCCTTCAGTTCCATTTGAAGGATATAAATGGACCATATCCAAACCATGGAAAGGAGAAGAATTCAAATTTTGAGAGAAAAGTTACTCTGGAGAAAGTATTCACTTCATATTAAGTCTTGATCCCTTTGTCCTTTAAAGTTTGAACACATTGTTCAGCCCCCAAGCTCTTCCCTCTTTGATGGAGAACCTCATTGTCTCTCTTATATGAGCTTGCCTTTGGTGGAGTATTGAAGTGGTGGAGGCTGTTATCACTCCAAGAAACCCTCTGTGGTTGCAGACCAGAGGTGCTTGGTAACTTAAGAAATAAATGTTTTTTGTATTTTGTGAATGTGGATCAATGGGACAATCTCAATATAGCTTATGGCATTCAAACATGGATATGATAAAAAAATAAACAGTTCTTTCAAGGATTGATTAATCAGCAGGTAACTTAAAGGTGGATGGAGAACAAATTGTAACTAAACCAATGCATAGCAGGGTCTAAGAGACAATCGATAGACTTATTATCAAGTTATGAGCTAAACAATGGGATAACAGCCATTCAAAGCTTAACAACACAGATAAAAATGTAGAAGGAAAATGGAAAGCTGACAATCAAAACTAAAAGAAACCTGTGATCTGTATTAGCATAATAAGTCTGAGCACAAAAAGAGTATATCTCTGTCCAGAATCGAACCCTTGTTTGATTTCAAAATAGGCATTTATAGCCTTTACAAGATGGTTACACAGATCCTAAAAACATGGATCTGTTATTTAATAGAAACAGTCCTATTTTACTTAAACAGCTA
>ML795188.1:144947-159269 GCA_009831015.1 Picea engelmannii
GTTCCATGTGCGAACTGTCTGTCAAGCTTTTCGCGCCTTGTCACTTTCCACAGCGTTTTGAACTGATGAAACGACGTCCTTAGCTGTTGAAAGCTATCGCTTTCCATAGCGCACAATGAACCCTTTAACAAGATGTTAGCTGTTGAAAGTAAACAATTACATTTTGAAAAAGAAGACTTTACAATCCAAATTATTTTTAAGTCAAACCAAAATCTAAAATTTGCAGCTAAAAGACTTAACAATGAGTTGAGGAAACTATCAATAGCCATGCTATCCATCGTAAAACCCAACCAAAATGATGGTGCTATTTTGGGAGTTAACAGAGGCCACGCTAGAAGGGACTTAGTTTCTCGATTATGAGATGTGCCAACATGAAAGTTTGTCACTTGTATACTTTTGTTGACCATATTTTAATAGAAATACTATGTTCTCGTTCAATTGATGTCTTGAAAATATTTGAATTATTATTCCATGGCTGTATTTGTTATGAATTTTAATGGATTATGCTATTGTATGTGCTAACTTTATATATTAACACCATATTCTTGTGTATCTTAGTTGTTGAGGGAAAGTTGTAGGTATAGATATTTGAGTTGTCTGCTCAATGGTGGTATTCGTCGAACATATGGACGAGGTAGGCCCTTTATCTTGTCTTGATTGGCATTTACAATTATATAGCATACTTGGGATTAGATTCAATTTTTGTAGTCATTCCATATGTTGTGGTTTACCCCATGCCATAGAGTGATTTTCCTCATAACATAGTGAGTTTGGACAACCCAGAAGATAGAGTGGTACTTGGGCCAAAATTTCTCAAGGATATGGAAGACTAGATGGTTATAATTAAGCAAAATTTAAAGGCAACTCAAGATAGACATAAAATTTATGCAAATAAGAACAAGACAACTAGAGAATTTAAAGTAGGGGAGAATGTGCTTTTAAAAGTGAATCCCAATAAAATCTCTTTGAAGTTGGGTAGTTGTACAAAGCTAGCAGCCTGATTCTATGGTCCATTTGAGATCTTGGACAGAATAGGGATAATTTCATACATGCTTGCATTTCCCGCTTCCATGAATGTGCATAATGCATTTCATGTATCTTTGATAAAACAATATGTACATGACCCTAACCATGTTATTTATTGGCATTTGATTCAGGTAGAGATAGAGAGAGAATTTCATGTCCAGCCAATGCAAATACTGGACAGAAAAGTCAAAATGCTCTGGAATTGAGTTATAGAGCTCGTAAAAGTTTAGTGGACCTTCTACGGTCCTAAAGATGCTACTTGGGAGCATGAATATGCCATGCGGGCAGAGTACCTATGTTGAACACATCACCCACACTAAGAGGGGAGGGGGTGAATTAGTGTGTGGACTTTTACAAATTTTCTTCTTGCAAGTTAGCAGTTAAAACATAATTGTACATATTAAGAATAATCAAATCATAATCATAATGGACACAAGAGATACCGGATGTTTGTATAACATTTTGTATAATTTATATGTGAATATAGTAATAAGTATTTTCCCATCACCAACTATTTTGTTTCAGTACCAACTGAAGTAAGGAGCACCAACTCCTAGGAGAGCATCAACTCTCAAGCAAGACCCAGCTTGCTGATAGAATGAAATCTATACAAATAGACTTCATATAGTAATTCAACTCTAGTGGCAGTGATCCATTATTGAATCAACTCTATTTCATTCTCAGAGGTATACAATCGACACTCATCACCGCACTTCATCTTCTCTGTGAAATTCATTCCTTCTTCACTTCTTATTTCCTCTAATATTCACACCTTCTTCACTTCTTCTTCTCTCTGATATTCGCATAGACCTCAGGTCTGCATCCCCTTCATTTTTCTCCACAGGCCGCTCTTTCTCAGTGAGCCTATCTTTTCCACAAGCCCGTCTTCTTCCCCAAGCACACCATCTAGTGAACCAATCATGGTTTTATTTGTAGTTTCTTATGCTCAAAGCTTGTTTAAGTTATTGGGCTGACTTGTGCAACAAGTTATAACTAACTTGTTCATTTACAACAACTTTTGGGACCACCAGAGATCATCATTCCAGGTCTTCAACTTTACACCTGGCATTCCTTTTACTTTCATAAATCGATCACAACTATGGATTGATTTCCTTCGTCTCTATGATTACAAAAATCAACACTTCCTTCAAACCATGTTCATATGATCATTGACGTAGAACCATGGGATTGTCAATTTAAGTGACGCATTACATTATACCTTTTAAATATCTTTACCATATGACCAATGGTGGTATTCAGACGTTAGGCGAGACGAGCGCTTATCAATTCAACAATCACAATTCAATCTCCTGATGAGATGGAAGATTGTTAGGACTTCGGGACTTTGCAACCTTTCAAATCTCTCGAAGCAGATTTTTCCAAACAGATCAGACAGTTCTCATTTATATCACGGAACTGGATCAATGGTCATATTAGATCCTTACATATATCCTTTCATTGCTTAATCTGACGGCCAGGACTTAATCAATTATTGAGATGGATGGCCACCATTTACTTCGGGACTTCGGCTATTATACTTACGCTATCCTTCCATTTTATTTTGATCAACATTTGAGAGTGCACCTGAAGTATTCTTCAGATCAGATGACCCATGTCCAATTCGGAACTTCAGATGTTTCGAATAAACGTTTCTCCATTTTCCTCTGGAGTGATCACCTACTGAGTAAATCACAAGTGGTGGATAATGGTTGTTGTCGGTTAATACTTCCACTTACACTATTCTTCCACTATAGTAGATCGATGATCGAGAATGCTCCTGAAGTGATCTTCAAATCGAACATCTCATGTCCACTTTGGGACTTCGACATTTGAGAATTCGGGACTTTGGGCAAGTGTTAGTGGTAAAACTCCCAAAGTAAAACTCCCGCAGTGGGGTAACTTGCTTACGTCACTTTATGAAGTGTCACGAGATGAGTAGCTATCGCATGTCACTAAGATTCATGATTTGCACATACCTGAAATGTCGATTCAACTTGATAGTTGTCATTATCTGATTCTGCCATGTGCCCTTGTTGATGTAGTCTTGCTCATGTGGATCTCCTCATGTGGCACATGTTCTTCTCCCGGATCTAGCGGTTGTCCTAACTCCTGAACTGTATCTTAGATCAACAACTGAGAGCAACTTCGGACCTTCATCCTTCGGGACTTCAAGACTTTTGACATTTGTTGGTGGTGAAAACTCCCGAAGTAAATCTCTCAGAGTGATGTAACTTATTGACATCACGTGTTGACATGACATCAACCAATTACCTCTTAACACTTGTCATCATCTGATTATGCCATGTGTCTTTGTTGATCTAGTCTGTTGACATGGTCTGCCACATGTCCTTGTTGATGTAGTCTGCTGACGTGGTCTGCCACATGTCCTTGTAGACGTGGTCTTCCACATGTCCTTGTAGACATGGTCTTCTGGCGTAGTCTACCACGTGGTATGCTGACGTGGTATGTCAACGTGTCCTTGTTGTCGTGGTCTAATGACGTGGTATGCCACATGTACTTGTTGACATGGTCTGCTGACGTTTTTCTCCCTGATCTAACGGTCAATGCATTTTCTCCAGATCTGATGGTCCTTATTCTTTTCGGATTTCGGGCTTCGGGTAGTTTGAATTTCAAGTTCCCAATTCTTCTGAAGTGAGATTCCCCGAACAGTAACCTCCTCGCAACTTTTAAACCTGAACTAAATGTTGTTTGTCAATAATGATATTAGATCGATGAATCGATATAACTACGATGATTCTTTTCCTTGGATTAAATCCAATGACTCTTCTTCTATATTATCTTCTCCTTCCACTTAGAATGATCCAATGGCTGACGAAAATTCACATAAATGATATCTCAGATATTTTACCTCGCTTATCCTATCTTTCCACTCAAAAATGATCCGATGGCTGATGGGTATTCGGATAATCAAATTCTCAAGACTTTTTCCATGCTTATCCTATCCTTCCATTTAAAGTGATCCAACGATTGTGAAGACTCTCGAAGAATATCAACATGCAAGGATGATTGCGGAACCACAACTTGCGAGTGGTTTAACTCGTCACTCGAGCTTCGTAATTTGGAATTGTGCATTTGTGGTGAGTCAACCACAATTGTCTATATTCGAGGCTATAAGATCTAATGGTCTTGACTAATTGCGAGATTGGAAATAGCACGATATTTAATTCTCCTTTGGATCTTTGCAATCTATCCATGTCGTTGATCTGGCAACTGTGCACCCGACGGTCATGAATTAATCTAACTTAATCTGATCATTTGTTAGATCAACCACAATCATCGATATTCGAATCTCTAAGATTGGATAGTCCTGACTAATTACGGGATTGGAACTAGAGCGATATTTAATTTTCCTTTCGATCTCTGCAATCTATCCTTGTCGTTGATCTGGAGATTGCACATACGACGGTCACAACTCAATCCGACTTAATCTGATAGTTTGTTGGATCAACCAAATTCGTTGATATTCTAGTCTATGATATCTTACGATCTAGACCAATTGTGGGATTAGAACTAGCGAGTCATTTAATTATCCTTCCTATCTCTGCAATCTATCCATGTCGTTGATCTGGCTTGCAGATACGACGGTCATGATCCTCCAACAGTCCTCAAGCCCACGGTCACTCATATGACCAACATCCCTAATATGAGATGATCAACACGGTCAATTTCTTGATCAGACGGTTGTTGAGGCTTCTCACCCTAAGCTTACGCTTTTCCTTCCAAGCTTTGATCTCTGCATACTGTTCGCTCCTCCTCCTGAGCTTATGCTTTTGATTTTGAGATTTGATCTCTTCATATTGTTCGCTCCTCCTCCTGATCTTATGCTTCCTTCCAAGATCTTTGATGTTTTCATATTGTTCACTCCTCCTCTTGATCTTATGCTTCCTATCTCTGTATATTGTTTGACATTTTCTGCTAACTGATATACTGTTGACATCAATGACAATCTCATCTATGGTAAATCACAATGATAATTCATCATAACAACAAATCATCACATCGATTGTTGACATCAATGACATTATGTCCAACAATCTCCCCCTTTGTCATTGAGGGCAACCCACTAACTTCATATACAAAACTCCCCCTGTGATGATGCTTTTCTCTTATGAAGTTTCTCTCCCCCTTTGACATCAATGGAAAATGGTGTTTCCTCTTGTGGTAAAGATATGTATTTTAATGACCAGAATATGAACTTGGGTAACTCTTCCTACAATCATCCTTTTCTTCTCATAACTGAATGACTCCCCCTGTCATTCTTCTCTCTCTGCTTCTGACTGTTCTCCCCCTTTTTTCCTAAAAGGGTATCATTTTTTGACAGGGTCTCTCCTCTTGTTATCTCTATAAGATGCCATGTACATAATTTTGTACATTAGAATGTTTTTTTTGCGGATGTCATTATCCTACTAGTGCACTGCACAATGGTAGCTCATATTTTTCAAACAACCCTTGGATCTACCCATTGATTCTAATCGATCTCTAAACAGATGTATCCATCTTTATCCAAGATGCTTATTTACTGTACATTGCTCTAAAGTTGTCTGGGAAACTTTATACTATGCTTGTCACATGACTACAATTCTTTTTGCAGCAATTAACTTCACTCTTGTTCACTTGTTCAGTATTTTCTATCCACATCTATGATTGTCCTGATTTCTTGAACTTTGTTCTCTGATCTTCTATTATTGCAAATTCATTTTTCTTCCATGTTTCTTTTAATTTTTTTGTCGTATTGTATGAAGCATTTCTTATTGACTATTTTCTTGAGTTCCAACAGTTATGGGCTTTGTGGCCATATCCACCACAACTGTAGAATCTCATATTGTAACAATGTGTATCAATATGTCCAACATGATTGCAGTTCCAACATCTTATACTTTTGTTGAACCTACCAAATTTTTTTCTTCCATGATGCCTACAATCCAAGGCTTTATGGCCATATTCATTACAAGAAAAACAATAACCATTAAAAACACTCTCATACCTTCTTTGATTCATCCATGAAGTTTTCTCTCTTATAAACTTTCTTTGAGGTATATGAGTAGCTTTTGGATGTCTTCCTTGATCTGGTCTTCTAAATTTTGTAGTGTTTATTTTATTTCTTGAACGTGAAGAACCTGTGTCATACATGCTTTCACTTTTTACAAATGAAGGAGTTGTGTCAGACCTATCTTCATCCTTTACAAAAGAACGACTTGTGTCAGACCTATTTTCACTTTTTACAAATGAAGGACCTACATCAGGTTTCTTAAGAGTATTGATTTCTTCCTTCTTGTATCGAAGACATGATTTTTCATTTGGTGATCTCTGACTATCCAAGATCTCATCCAGGGTCATGGAGCTATTCAAGAACTTGATTTGGGTGTTTGACTTCTCAACCTTCTTTCTAAGATTCACAATTTTTTTTTCCATCTTATGACATGATTCTTCCTTTTTGTTCAGTTGGTTCCTCACTACATCCTCCCTTCTTATGGCTTCTTCAAGTTGGATTTTAATATTGACATAGCTTTCCCTTAGTTCTTTTAGTTCTACAAGGTTTTTTCTTGGTTCATCATATTCCTTCTTTTCTTATTTTGCTTGATTGATTTCATTTTTCAATCTCTCGATCTCCTCTTCCTTTTCTTTTTTTAGACTAGTAACTTATGTTTTCAATATCTTGATCTCTTCTTCTTTGTTTTCTAACTAAATCTTTTTCTCAGATATGATTTCTTCATTGTCTTTGAGCTTTTCTTTTATTTCCAGGATATGCTTATGATTGCTAAGCTCATCATCGTCCTTCTTCTTTTCTTTTACTTGACTAATTTCTTTGTTCAACTTCTCAATCTCCTCTTCTTTTTCTTTTGTTAGAATCTTTTGCTTAGATATGATTTCTTCATTGTCTTTGAGCTTTTCTTTTATTTCCAGGATATGCTTTTGATTTCTAAGCTCATCATCTTCCTTCTTCTTTTCTTTTACTTGACTAATTTATTTCTTCAGCTTCTTGATCTCCTATTATTTTTCTTCTAACTGATTATCCTGCTCATATATTATCTTTTCATTGTCCTTGATCATTTCCTTTATTTCCAAGATATGGTTTTCACTCTTTTCAATAAATTATTTAGTGTAGTCATGAAGATAGTTATAGTCTGAATCATTATGGTAATAGTGGTATTCATAGAGACTCCAATCAACCTTTTGTTTGGCCTTTGATAGTTCTTCTTCTACATATTCCATGGGATAAATGCTAACATAACGTTATTTTATTGTATCTGAGTCTTCTTCTTTACTTGCAGGGGAGGATTCAATATCAACATTATTGCAATCGAAATATTGTGGAGAGTCTTTACCTTTATTGATGGCTAAGTCTTCATCATCATCCTTGATAGGAATGTCTTCTGTGTCTTGTCTTTTGATTTGATACATCTCTTCTAACTTCAGCCATAAGTCCTTGGCGGATGTGCATAGTTCTATGCTTGCCTTGACTGTATCTAATAATCCATTGAGAAGAATCTTCAATGCCACTTCATTGTTCTTCCTTGCTCTTCTTTGGACTGTAATCTTGGATAGATTCTTTGATGTAGTTAAGTCCCATGGATTTATTACTACTGAATTCCAAACTTCAAATCCTTTTGACTTCAAATACTGTTTTATATTTTCTCTCCATGAGGAATAATCTGTTCCATCAAATAAGGGAGCTTCAATTACGAGAGAGCCATATGTCCACCCATTTCTTCAAAATCTACCTTCCAGTGTTTAAACTGTGCTAAAGGAACCCGCTTTGATACCAATTGTTGAACACATCACCCACACTAAGAGGTGGGGGTGAATTAGTGTGTGGACTTTTATAACTTTTCTTCTTGCAAGTTAGAAGTTAAAACATAATTGTACAGATTAAGAATAATCAAATCATAATCACAATGGACACAAGAGATACCAAATGTTTGTATAAGATTTTGTATAATTTATATGTGAATAACTAATAAAGATTTTCCCAGCACCAACTATTTTTTTCAGCACCAACTATTTTTTTTCAGCACCAACTGAAGTAAGGAGCACCAACTCCTAGGAGAGAACCAACTCTCAAGAGAGCACCAACTCTCAAGCAAGATCCAACTTTCCACGAGACCCAGCTTGTTGATAGAACACAATCTATCCAACTAGAGTTCATATAGTAATTCAACTCTAGTAGCAGTTATCCATTATTGAATCAACTCTATTTCATGATCAAAGTTATACCATCAACACTCATCACCGCACTTCATCTTGTCTCTAAAATTCGCACCTTATTCACTTCTTCTTTCCTCTGATATTTGTGCCTTATTCACTCCTTCTTCTCTTTGATATTCGCACGGACCTCAGGTCTGTATCCCCTTCATTTTTCTCCACAGACCGCTCTTTCTCAGTGAGCCTATATTTTTCGCAATCCTACCTTCTTCCCCAAGAACACCATCTAGTGAACCAATCATGGTTTTATTTATAGTTTCTTATGCTCAAAACTTGTTTAAGTTATTGGGCCAAATTGTGCAACAAGTTATAACTAACTTGTTCATTTACAACAACTTTTGGGACCACCAGAGATCATCATTCTGGGTCTTCAACTTTACACCTGGAATCCCTTTTACTTTCATAAATCAATCATAGGTATGGATCGATTTCCTTCATCTCTGTGATTACAGAAATTGGTGCTTCCTTCAAACCATGTTCATATGATCATTGGCGTAGAACCACAGGCTTATCAATTTAAGCGAAACATTACATTCTGCCTTTTAAATGTCTTTACCATATGACCAATGGTGTTATTCAGATGTTAGGAAAGATGAGTGCTTGAGCACTTATCAATTCAACAGTCACGATTCAATCTCCCAATCAGATGGACGATTGTTGGGACTTTGGGACTTCACAACTTTTCAAATATCCTAAAGAAGATTTTGTCAAACAGATCGGACAGTTCTCATTTATATCACAGAACTGGATCAATGGTCATATTTGATCCTTACATCTATCCTTTCATTGATTAATCTTACGACCAGGACTTAATCAAGTATTGAGATGGATGGCCACCATTTACTTTGGGACTTAGGCTATTATACTTACGTTATCCTTCCACTATATTTTGATCAATGTTTGAGAGCGCACCCAAAGTATTCTTCAGATCAGATGACCCATGTCTCCGGGACTTCGGAGGTTTCGAATAAGCATTGCTCCATTTTCCTCTGGAGTGATCACCTATTGAGTAAGTCATAAGTGGTGGAGACCTCTTTCTTTCAGTCAATACTTCCACTTACAATATCCTTCCATTGTAGTAGATCGACGATTGAGAATGCTCCTGAAGTGATCTTCAAATCGAACGTCTTGTGTCCACTTCAAGACTTCAAAATTCAGGACTTCGGGACTTTGGGCAGGTGTTGGTGGTAAAACTCCTGAAGTAAAGCTCTTTCAATGACGTAACTTGCTTACATCACTTGATGATGTGTCACGAGTTGAGTAGCTTCCACGTGTCACTCAGATTCGTGATTTTCACATACCTGAAATGTTGAATCAACTTGACACTTGTCATTATCTTATTGCCCCATGTGTCATTGCTGACGTGGATCTCCTCATGTGGCACATGTTCTTCTCCTGGATATAATAGTTGTCCTAGCTCTCGAACTGTATCTTAGATCAACGGCTGAGAATGACTTCAGACCTTCATCCTTCAGGACTTTGATACTTTTGACATTTGTTGGTGGTGAAAAATCCTGAAGTAAATCTCTCGAAGTGATATAACTTATTGACGTCACGTGTTGACATGGCATGAGCCAATTTCCTCTTGACACTTTTCATCATCTGATTATGCCATGTGTATTTTCTGACATGGTCTGCCACATGTCCTTGTTGATGTGGTCTGCCACATGTCCTTTTAGACGTGGTCTTCCACATGCCCTTGTAGACGTGGTCTACTGACATGGTCTGCTGACGTGGTCTGCCACGTGGTCTACTAACATGGTCTGTCATCGTGTCCTTCTAATCATGGTCTACTGACGTGGTCTACCACATGTCCTTGTTGACATGATCTACTGACATGGTTCTCTCTAATCTAATGATCAAAGCATTTTCTCTAGATCTGATGGTCCTTATTCATTTTGGATTTTGGGCTTCGGGTAATTCGAGCTTCAATTTCCCAATCCTTCCGAAGTGAGATTCCTCGAATAGTAACTGATGCAGGAGCATCGCCAATGTCAAGTGAGCATGGGGCAGGTGCGAATGCATTTTGGCACATGATAAAATTGTTTGAATGTTTTTGAAGTAGATACGCCAAACATAAATGAAATAGTTAAGGAAGGGCATAATTCCATGTTGTAAAACAGACCTTGAGTGTCCTTCTCTCGTCTGTAGTAGGTGAAGGCATTTATGCTAGTTACTGTAAGTAGATAGCTTTAAATTTTCATAGATTTGACAGTTTCAGGAGCTGGAGGGAAAACGGATATAGACACCCTCACTTGTATCATTGTAACATTAGCAAGATAAGCAGCATCATGAGCATAGAACAGAGAGAAGAGAGCAGAGAGTTGTAGTTGAAAACACCCATGTACAGAGACTTGAATTAATAGAAAGAGCTTCGATTCAAATTCATGGTGTCGTATTTGTTCTCTGTGTATGCATTGTGAATGTTATGCTCATGGATGTTTATTCCCTGTTATGCATTTTCTTTGATGTGTGAATGTATGATTTCATGTTAATGTCTGAAATCTGAAGAGAGGGAGAATAGAGAATGAGTTTCAATTGTTTCTCTATCTGAGCAAGAGTTTTCCTGCAAGGAGTGCAGCGAAATTATCCGCAACATGTGCATTGACAGAAGTCAGAGTTCATCTCTACAAGCTCAGGAGAGATAACACTATTTTCATTCTCACAAAAGTGCAAGTCAAGCACAGGAGCCGTGAAAGGAGTGCGCAGGCCGAGTGAAGTCTCAGTGTTTGCAAACTGAGCGAAGTGATGGAAAGACTGTTGTTACAGAGAGTGCAAAGATTCAGAGAATTCAAATACTGGGAAGTATTGAAGAGTTGTCGCAAGGAGTGCGTGCAGGAGTCTTATTGAAGACTCGAGTTGTCAAAGAAAATCTCAGGAATTTTAGTTCCTTGAAGTATTGGAAGGAGGTGCAGCGAAGGTGTTTTGCAGGAGGACAAGTTCCGTAAGAGAACACTTTGTTCGTTTCGCAGAAATCACCAAGGAGGAAATTGACGGTTAGAGTTCTCCCTGGAGAATTCACGAGGTCTCAGAAGCCGTCCGATCTTGTAGAGGAGCGAAAAGGTTATGGAAGCATTCGTCGAGCGTAAAGCTTAGGAGAAATTGGTTGTTGGATCACTCGCAGAATCGGGTCTCGGGGATTCGCGAGTTGAAAGTTCGAAGTCTTTGTATCAAAACTCGCGAGGTCGTGAGGTGTGAAGTCTCGAGATAGTGAAGGAATCTGAGCCGTTCGTCGAAATAAGGACACTCGTCGCGAGATCACCCGTATCGGGGACTTAGACAGTGGAGTTCAGAAAGGGAGGTCATTCAACTTCACGAGAAGAGAAGTCGCGAAGTAATCTAAGTTGTCCATCGGAGGAGGACAGGTGGCAAAGATCAGAGGATCTCGCGAACTTAGAGGTTCGTCAAGTGAGAGCCCAAAATTTGGGTGCTCGAAGTTGCGAGAAGCGAAGTTGCGAAGTGTCGAGGTTACACCTAAGAAACACGTGGCAGAACCACAAGGTGGGCCCGGGAAGTGGACCAGCGGACATACGTCACACATCTGGAGGAGTCAACATTCTGTTGACCTCTCGCCTCTCAGGGACTCGGAAGATAAGGGAACGAAAGTTCAAGCCTTTGACTCACGAAGTCACAAGTAGCAAGAACGAGAGGAGAAAAGTCAAATCTTGCCTCTCGGGGGTTCAGGAAGGAAAGGTGTCAAGGTTGAACCTTCAAACTCGTGAAGGTGCAAGAGGCGAAAGGCGCTAGTGCTTAGTCTAGCTGGTGTTCTCATAAGGAGGGTGCTGACAAAGTAAGAGCTATAGCCATTTTGTGATTTCGGATATCACAAAATTTGAGGAGGAAGGGTTGGGGTTTCAACTAGCAAACTCGCGAAATCACGAATCGCGAAAAAGAACCTGTGGATCGATTTGAAAGGGGATTCCAGCAGAGAATCCGAAAGAGTTGATCCGGCTCGAAAGGAATATAGAACGATCCTGTGAGCGGATCTCGGTCCCAAAGTCCGATAGGTCTGCGTCATTTGGTATCAAAGCACAAAAAGATTTCTTTGTTTTCTATAGCAGGGAAAAGGAAGATTCACCATGTCGTCGAGAAGAAGAGACAGACAAACACCCGATCCGCCAGAGGATAGGGAAATCCCAAGAAGAAGGGGTAGGCAGATGCCTGATCCAGCCATGGAGACAGAGATGCATGACCTAACCGCCAGACTTGAGGACATGGAGACAACACAAAGGTGCATAGTCGGTGTTGGGGATCTTAGTGATTCTGAAAGTGAAAATGAAGCGGGACATGACAAAGAAGAAGTCACAGTAGAAGATGCAGCAAATGAATGCCTACTTAGGGTTGTTGCAAGGATGGGTGCTAAGGTAATAATGGACATTCCATTATACGAAGGAAACCTGGATGCCGAAGAGCTTCTAGACTGGATTAGAGCTTTGGACACATATTTTGACTATGAATATGTCGAGGAGGACAAAAAGGTCAAACATGTTGTCACAAGATTGAAAGGACATGCAGCATTGTGGTGGGATGAGCTACAAGATGACAGGCGCTGCAAGGGAAAGCAGAAGATCAAAAGTTGGGATAGGATGATCGCGAAGATGAAGGAGAAATTCATTCCCAGGGATTACCAGATTACTCTATTTCGAAGAATGCATAATTTGAGACAGAAACTGATGTCAGTGAAGGAATATACTGAATAATTCTACACACTGAACATCAAGGCAGGTCATCGCGAAAGTGATGATGAAAAAGTTTCCCAAGTACATGAATGGTCTGAGATACGACATTCAGGATGAGATGAGCATGATGACCATCCGAATGGTGGAAGATGCTTATCAGATGGCTCTAAAAGCTTAAGAGAAGCTGAGCCAAAAACAAGGTCAACGAGGCCTAGGCAGAAGTCAAGCCAGAGGCAAATCAGTTTCCCAGGATAGAAATCATAAACCCAAGGAAGACTGGAAGAAACCTCAGACTCAAATTGAGAGAGGTGGAAGTTCACAGAGAGGGAAGCAGACCGAACAGAAAGGTCAGTATGCTGATGGGAACATTTTTCCTCGTACCAGAGGTAGAGGAAGAGGAAGAGGTGGAGTAGTGAAATGCTTCACATGTGGAAAGAATGGACACAAGTCTTATGAGTGTCCAGATAAAAAGAAAAAGGTGGTGAAACTCACATTGCCGAAGCACAGAGGTGGAATGTTGAGGCAGAGGATGTTGAAGGTGGAAGATCATTGATGATACAAAAAGTTCTCTTAACGCCAGAGAAGGAGGTGGAGAATCCAGTGCAAAGGAACAGAATTTTTTGGATTGCTTGCAAGACCAAGGATAGGGTATGCAAGGTCATTGTGGACAGTGGTAGCACAGATAATCTCATTTCTACAGAGATGGTAGAAAAACTAGAGCTGGAGATGATTGATCATCCAAGCCCATACAGAGTTTCGTGGTTGCAAAAAGGACATCAGGTAAATGTCACTAAGCAATGTTTAGTTGAGTTTAAAATAGGAGGGTATAAATATGAAATACTCTATCATGTTATTCCTATGGATGTTTGTCATCTATTGCTGGGTAGACCGTGGAAATATGATAGGAATGTGATTCATGATGGGAGGATGAACACATACACCCTAGAGAAAAATGGGAGAACTCACATGTTACTTCTAATCAAGGATAAAGAGGTGAAACCTGAAGAAAGAAACACTGTACTTCTCATGAGTGGGAAGGAACTTCTTACAGAGGTTAAGAAGAAGGAGGAACCGTAATTCATTGTGGTTAGGAAGCCAAAGATTGTTTTAACCAGCACAAGGGTAGATGATTTACCAGAAGAGGTTCAGAAACTATTGGAAGAGTTTGCTGACATAGTAGTGGACGAACTACCTCGTTCATTTCCACCGATCAGAAGTGTGAGCCATCATATTGATCTCATATCTGGAGCTAGTTTACCAAACAAAGCAGCGTACAGATTGACGCCGCAGGAGAATGAAGAAGTCAAAAGACAGGTCCATGATTTAATGGATAAATGTTTGGTTAGAGAAAGCTTGAGTCCATGTGTTGTTCTAACAGTGCTCAGTCCAAAGA
>ML795188.1:169478-189608 GCA_009831015.1 Picea engelmannii
GTTCAAGCAGTGGAAGATCACATCGAGAATCAACAACAAGTTCTCCAAATCTTAAAGGACAACTTGACCATGGCAGAGAATCACATGAAACAACAAGCATATCAACATTGTAGTGAAAGAAGTTTTGAAGTAGGGGATTGGATGTTTTTAAGACTACAACCATACAAACATATGTCCCTCAAGCAAGCCAAGAAGGATAATAAATTATCACCAAAGTAATATGGCCCTTATAAGGTGTTGCAAAATATTGGTACTATGGCATACAAATTGGAGATGCCTACATCTTCATGAGTACACCTAGTTTTCCATGTGTCATGCTTAAAGAAGGTTATAGGTGACAAGATCCCAGTTCAAACTATATTGCACAAACTTGATGAGGACAGAAAACTCATATTGGATCCTGAAGCCATCACTGACACAAGAATTCTCCAGCTGAGGAATAGATCCATTTCAGAGTATCTCGTTAAATGGAGGAAACTACCAGCTGAAGATTCCATTTGGGAAGATGAGTATTTTATAGAAGCATCCAGAGTTACTCAAGCATTGCGGACAACACTTGTCTCAAGGGGAGGGGCATGTTAAGCCCTAATATTGGCTCATTACCCCTTAATTGGGGCATATTATATTAGTAATGTTATTTTATTTATGTCATTTGTAGGACATTAGTTGTAATTATACCTCCTAGTCTCCTATATATACCAAGGAAACATTTTCATTTTGAATCATCTTGTACTTGAACATTTAAGTGGGGTAAAAGGAGGTTTCCCCCTCGAAGAGGATTATTATCTGAAATTATCTCTTTTTCAAGGCGTTGAGTAATTTTTCTGAGGTTTTTCTATGCTATATTGATATTTGGTTCTTAACAATCTATGAATCCGTAGATTCCTTGCATGGATATTCTTGACCATATGCATTGGGTCCCTGGAAGAAGGTGGACAGCCTGAGGGACTGTGTGGAAGAGAAAGGGGTTCGTTCTCTTGGGTTGTGCAGGCTAGGTAGAAGAGAGTTGGTGTAATTTGGATTGTTGTGTGTGCTGAGAACCCTGTGAGAGCTTGAGTGTTGACTAGTTTGGGAAGTTGAGTGACACTCTGGAACCATCCTTGTGAATTCATATCCCTATCTCAGAGGTTACATTTCTATTGAGACTTGGAACAATAGCGTCTATGGTTGGATGGAATATCCTTGGTCTACATCCAGTCGGTGATTCATTTCATTAAAGATAAGTGCTCTCTGTCATGTTTTTATATGCTTATACATTTATTTTTGTTGTGTATTGATTAATATCTCTGAGATGTTCACTTTTGATGTGTCAGATTCTTGGTTATTTCTATGCATGGTATGTTTAAACATTCTTTATACTGTAGCATGAACCTTGATATTTTCATGTGAATATTTTATGCCTCTTAACTAATTAAAAAAATATTAGAATATGAATTCAGTTCAAAAACTATTTTTGAGGTAGTGTAGCCTGACCTGGGGGTGGATGGGTATGTTACATCACCACTTGGGCTTGGAAGTTGGGTGGATTCATTCATCTTTTGGGGAATCCATGCATGTTTCTTCCCCCAATCCCAAAATAAAACATGAACTCTCAACTGCATTCTTCCCATAGGAAGAAGAATTATTCGAGGCCACTACTTATGGCAGTGATCTTAGTGATAACCTCCATCTAGGTTCTCTTATTGACTGCTAGTGAGTTCCTAACAATTCAATCAATGTACCCTATGATATTATCTCCCTTGATAAGGTCATTACTCCCTCTCAGACAAGATAATTTCTTATCATTGATAGGGATGTCATCGACTCCAGTTCCATGATGACCAATCATGCCCATATAGGAGATGTTTCTAAATAGTTTAACATTCCAAACCCCCATATGGATATTACAAAAAATAGTGGAACTGATAAACTATTTTAGATCCTCTTTAGTGGATGTTCAACTTTAAAATTCCTACTATTTTACCTTTGGTCTGTAATATTGGGTATTTGGAAACAAACCTTCCCCCGGTCTTGTTATCATAATATAGGGGGAAATACCACTTCACACCTCAATCCCATAAGACCTAGATCTCAACACAACACCAACTCGCAATATACCCTTCATGGGAACCATTATAGCACCACATTGTGTCAAGTTCCCCCATACATAACACGATTACAATATACATGGCCTAAACAGAATGATCGACCAAGATAGTTCCATTAATTCTTTTGGAGGCACCCCTTTAACTTTCGTCATATTTAGTTACCCCCATAAGGGAAAATTTGCCTCCTTTAGGGAATTCCTTTTCTTAGAACCCATGGTTCCCTAACCTCCTTCAGGGAGTTCCTTTTCCAGGAACCCATTTTTCCATGGCCTCCCTTAGGGAGTGCTCTGTTCAGGAACCTATGGTTCCCTGGCCTCCTTCAAGGAGTGCCTTTTCTAGGAACCCATCATTCCTTGGCCTCTTTTAGGGAGTTCCTTTTTCTAGGAACCCATTGTTCCTTGGCCTCCCTCAGGGAGATCCTTGTTCAGGAACCCATGGTTCCCTGACCTACTTTAGCTCATTGTTCCTTAGCCTCCTTTAGGGAGTTCCTTTTCCAGAAACCTGTCATTCCATGGACTCCATTAGGGAGTACCTTGTTTGGGAACCAATGGTTCCCTAGCCTCCTTCAGGGAGTTCCTTTTCCAAGAACCCATCATTCCTTGGTCTCCTTCAAGGAGTTCCTTTTCTAGAAACTCATCATTATGTGGCCTCCATTAGAGAGTTCCTTGTTCAGGTACCCTCCAATTGTGATAAAATACTTCCTAATATGTGATTGAGTCTCAACACCATTGTTTTCCTTATTTTCATCATTTCTTGGATCTCCATATCCCTTTTAGGGATCTTATATAAGAACACGGCTTCTATGTATTTTTTCATTTCATCCATTTTATTTCTCATTTGATACATATTTCCATCCATATTATTTTCCATATAAGCATTATTTTCATTCACCTTCTTTTCCGTCTCTTTCCTATTTTCATCCATTTTATTTTTCATGTCATCCATATTCTTTTTTATTTCATATTCCATTTCCGATTTTAGGGATTCTTAAGAACATGATAAATCCACTAGTTTCAACATAATACCACTCATTTCATCAACTTAGTTCTTTAATTGGGTTAGCCTATTTTCAAAGTCTTCATTCTCTTCAAAAGTTATGTTTGTGTTTTTATGAGCAGTACCCATCATATTTTTTATAGAACCTTTTTCCATGTGAGAAAATAATAATGATCCTCGTTTTCCTCTTTATCACAAGTTTTGAATCACCAAAAATAAATATTCCAATAAAATTTTATGCCAATTGTAAGTTATGTACCTTTCAAACCCTTAATTTGGAGTATGTTTGGATGGCTTACCTTTGTCCTGATATAGATCTGAACTTTGAACCCTTCTATATCTAAAATTTTGGCCTATGGCACTTTGATATGACTCATTAAATTCCTAAAAATTTTCACATTGTGAACCTTCACTGATAAAATGTTATAGAAAAAATACCAAAATGTCTTGTTTAAGACTAATTTTAGGATTAGTAAATAAAACCAACCTCCATGAGATATATCTCATAATTTTCAATGATTCAAAATCTGGAATTTTTTCCACATGTATTTCTCTATGTCATATCAGGATTCTGAAAATTTCATAGTAAGAAACTTCACATAAAAAAATTTACAACGAAAATGTCAAGATGATGCTTTTGAAACTGATTTTAGGATTATTCAGAAGCCTTGTATTACATGGACTATATATATGAAAGTATCATGAACCATAATAAAAAAATTGGACCACCTGTACTAGGATATGTCTCCTCAAATGCCACAAAATTTCACTGTTTGAAGCCCCCCAGAAAAGAATTTATATAAAAAATCCCAACATGATTCATTTAATATTGAATTCAGGATGAGTCAAAAACCCTATCGTCCATAGGATATATCTCAAAAAGTATAATGACCCAGAACCTGAACGTTTTGCCAAAGGTACCTTGATATGTCTTCTAAATAACCTCCAAATTGTGTTGTCTAAAGTTGCTCAAGAAAAACTTATAGAAAAAAATGCCAAGATGGCTCACTTGAAAAAGAAAAACCCTAGGATCAATGATCTAATATGGAGTACCTCATCAAATGGAAGAACCTATCAGTGGAAGAGGAAACATGGGAAGATGATTTATTCATGTAGAAACACCCACAATTAGTTAAGTGTCGAGGAAAACACTTGTTTGAAGGGTATGGGCATGTTAAGACCTAGTTAAATTCCCATGTTATGTATATAAAACCCCCTATTAAGACCTAGATATTGAATTATTACATTTATAGTGTTATATTTTCATGTTGGCTAGAACCATTCATTGTACCCTGTCTGTTAGAAAAACATGATCGCGGAGCATTAAAATAAATTAAAAAATGTGGAAATAAAACACAGAAGATACACGATACAATAGAGATACAGATATATGTGGTTCACCTAGTGTGGTCTACATCCACCAAATAAATTTTCAGGTCCTTCCTTTATTATTATCCAGCAAATGAAGGGATACAACCTACAACACACCTGTTGTAACTTCCTCTTCTTTCTCTCACAGTCTCCTCTCTCAGAATACAATATTCACAATGATGCATAGCCACAATACATTTCCCTCATAAAAGAGGGTTTCCTTCTAGGGAAAAAAGCCCTAACATAACTTCTACTATTAGATCTGTTACCTTATAATGAATGGTCCAAATTTACAATGAAATTACAATATACATTTACAAGGCAATTTTTCCTTCGAGCACTTCGCCCCTAAACCCCCGTCGGGGGCCTGCTTGCCCCCGGACCCCCCAGTTGAGAGGATAGACTCCCTCGGACCCCGTAGGGGCGGTAACCCCCCCTTGCACTCCCCCATGTGGATGAGTGTAAATTCTCCTGGGGTGTAAATTATTCATGGGGTATAAACATGACTGAAAACAAAGAACTCTGAATCATGAAGATAATCAGGCTCCACAACCAACACTTTCATTATAATTGTATTATTTTTTACCTATATATATGCTAAGGAGACCTAGTCTTAGGATCATATTATCTCATCTCATATTTTATTCTGAATTGGATATATTATAAAAGGAGGTTTCCCCCTTGAAGTGGACTATATTCATTGACTTTTTATCATTTTTAAGGTGTTGGATCATAACATGTTTTCTTTGGAATTGAAGAGGAACTTGAACTTGAAGGAGAGGATGGAGATGGAGGAGTTTTAGGAGGGTCACTACCACCTCTTTCTCCTTTACCTTGACTTGGGCCTTCTTCATTATTGATTTGTAAATTTTAATGGATGTTCCAATGTAACAGTTCGTCACAACAGATCTGATAAAAAAAATTGAAATCTACACTGTGAAGGTTAAATTCCTTTAGATTCTAGAATATTTAGTTACTGATTTTCTGCTTATGCATGAAATAGATAAAATGCAGAAAATAGAGAACATTAAAATACAATCACACATCATTCACAATATAACACAATGATTTTCTCCGGGAAACCCTTATGAGAGAAAACCTAGCTATAAGTTGAGGTTTCTCTACTATGTTTTCTCTAGTATGGAAATAATGCAAGTACAAAGGAGAAGGAACTCTCTATGGAGTTACCTGATACCTGTGGCATGTTATCCTTATATAGAAAATTAACCCACTATGTTATGCTCTCTAATTTCCCACTCCCATTTGTTATGCTCTGCTATGGAACAAAATACAATAACATAGAATGGAACCCCTTCTCCTCCTGGTGGCCCGATATTTAACATAGATCGGTAGCCATCGAGGGGTAGGTTTTTTACTTCCTTAACTGTCAATTGTGGTATGGTTTTGAACCTTCTAAAATATTCTTAAAATTCATCATGTGGCTAGCCCCATATGCATGAGTAATGAAATTTGACATGGCATCCTCTTGTACCATGGTGGTCAACATGATAGGTCAACTTGTGGGAGGCATAACATTTGCATACAAACTCCGATTGATGCATGATATGCACTGTAAAAAAGGTATCGGAGTGTAGAACACTATCAAATGGGTGGAAATAAATTTCAATCTCCAAAACCCAAAAAACACATCATTTAATTTCTCAAAATGGATCTGGAAGGTTTCGGACCCCAATTTTCCAAATTGGGACTTGCCACTAAAATGACCCTTCAAGTTGATTCCTCCATTTTTACCACTCTAAAATCATCAAGATAGATGAAAAACAATAGAATGATCCAATATATATAATTTCTTATTTCACTCCTTATATAATTCCTCCATCGTGTTTTTTATCTCCAAAGAGGCTTGATGAAACATCACTTCATATTCAAAGAGATTTTCTTCCCCTGGAGCTTCCATTTCTTTCCTTTGGAATTCATGTCTCAAACAAATCCTGGGATTGTACTCTTCAAGTTAACTTTCTCCCCACTTGAGTTTAGACCTGGTTACCATTCAACACCAACACTTGTGCAAATTCAAATCAGTATATCCCTAATGTTGTGGCCACAACAAACCACCTTTTCTTTTCCTTTTACAAGAAAAATGAAAGGGGGCCCCCTACTAAAATTTCAATCCTATTGCCTAGTACTCTACTACTTGAGCCTGATGCTATTTCTTTGCCTACTTTGAAGGAGTTGAGGTTTTTTCTTGATTGATGATTGTTTTGATGAAGGTTTATTATCTCTTTTGGTCTTATGATTTCAAATGTCTTCATGAGGATTATTTTACCTATGATGTTTCATCGACATTTGTGTGATGGAATTGACACATTATATCCATACCCTTTACATATTACAAAGTTCTTTGTGATATAATCTAGATGTCGGGTTCAATGTCTGGTGAGTTAGTACTCTATAATTTGCCTAAGGCTATGGAGGCAATCATTGAGGTAACATCAAACCACTTGGAGTCCTGGATCTGGCCCTCCAAGACTCAGAGAGGGCCCTCTCTGTCTGATCTAGCTTTGTTTACTGGGAATTTTAGGCTAGTTATTACTGTACATAGGTTTGGTTTTAGATTGTTGGTTGGAACAGGAAGGGAAGGCAATTGGTCAATGGAGTCAAAGAGGCCAAATTCAATCAAGGGTCGGTTATACAGAAAACCTTATAGGGTAGGGTAGGAAGCTTTGTTGGATTCTTGAGATTATTGAATGATGTAAAAGAAAAGGTAAGGAGATAATATTGTACTAGAGAAATTAAGAATTCTGGAACTAATCCTCTAGCAAAAAACATAAAAATTATCCAAACGCCAGAAACAGAGTGTACTTTTGAAAAAATTATGATCTTAATCCTCTATTGAATAATTCAGAAGAAAACAATATGTAACAGGGAAAAACATATTATAGAAGAGACACTTCACCAAAAATATATGCCACAAGAATCTTGAAAGCTTCTCTTGTATTACTGAATTTTGATTAAAAGAGGCTCTATGAGCTGCTCTACAATGTTTCTCTTTCTAACAGGTCCCAACTCATCCACTCCCTTGTACATTTAAATTATAATAATATATAGAAATATTATCTCCCAAGATCAGGAGGTTGAATTCAACAACCTCAGCCAAAAATATAAACAAATCCCTGAAAATCTTGAACTGTCTTCCATGAAAGATGGGTCGAACTGTTGAAAATAGGCATCAACTCAAGCATTTGTATCTCCAAAAGTATGACAATTATGTGAAAAATTAAAGAGGTTATTTTATATGAGTCCTTCTTGAACAAAAACCTCTTTATTTTTTTCTAAATCCATCTCCAGCTCTCCAAAACATCTGTTGCAAGATCATGACCAAAACAAGAAAAAATGGAATCCTGAAAAATAGGGCTCAGATATGGCTTTGATTCTCCCAACTTATAAAACATGTGTAAATTTTGGGAGAGGTTATTGTTCTTCATCCCGTTATGAACAAAAAACTCTCTCGGATTTTCAAAATTCATTCCCTTTTTCCCATAATTTCTCTTGGAAAACAGGTGGTCAAAACTGGAGAAAACGGTTTTTTTTGTTATATTGGGGAAGATGGTTTTGGAGGAGGGAAAGTGGTTTTCGGACCCCCCTGGGGTGGTAAGTGGTATTAGGGGAGGGATTCTGATTTCATTTGATGGTGGAAAGTGCCCTCGGTGGTTTTTCATATCGTACCCCCTTTTGGTTGAGTTACATAAGGGCTGGGGGGATTTGATATATGGGGAAATGTGGGTGGGTTAAAACTTTGGATATAGTTTTAACTCATTTTTTAATTTTTGTTTTTTGTTTTTATTTTGTTTTTTGTTTTTTATTATTTGTTTTATTATTATTTGTTATATGTTTATTTTTTATTTAATGTTTTATATTATTGTTTTATATATGTTTATTATATGTATCATTTTTTTATTTGGTTTTTATTTTTATTATATTTTAATTAATAGTTTATATTATTTTATCTTTTAATTGTTTTATATATATATATATATATATGTTATGTTTTTGTTTATTGATTATTTATTAATTATTCATTTAAAATTAATCATTAGTTCACTAATCTAACTACTAATTATTAACCTAACTAATTAATCTTTATTATGCTAATTAATATTAAAATATGTCACTAAACATTTATTATTATCCTATGTTTTTTATCCTAAGTTTGTTTAATCATGTAGGGACGAAAACGGTGGAGGGGTGAAAAAATGGAGGGTGAGGGCATGAAGGGTGCGGCAGGGTGATGAAGGATCGAGCGAAATGGATGAAGGGAGAAGTGAAATCAACCGAGCCTAGCAAGCCATGTGTCTTCATCATGAGAGCAATGCCGGATAGATATCTGAAGAATCAAGTCACCTATGATTATAGGACCCCAACATAGGCTCCACCTGAGGATGGAAGCTCTTTCGAGAGGTGACAAGAACCATAGAACTCTGAAAACGTAGACCAGTGCCTTATCCATTGGCCATGGAGTCACTGCAGCTACCATCTTCAAACTGACTCAAATTAAACTTAAAAACTCAACTATACAATATCAACTGCAAACTCTACTAGAAATCACACACTGCTGGAAAAGATTCTCAAATGACTAAGCTTATTCAAACTACTACCTACCCTACACTGCTAAAAATCATGTGGAATCAAATAATACAAAAATGCCACTGAAGCCAGTCAAGTAGCTGCTGAAACAAGTGGATTTCTTGACTGCTTGTCAACACAATCGAAAGGACAACTTGACCCTTTGTCCATAGATTCAAAAGTGCAAAGTGTAATGGCCACTGCTGAAAACATGATTGATCTTTTATGTTGAAACAATATTCCATGTAGTTTCCTATGGGATCAGGAAAGACATGACCTATTTCTTGACTTTCAACAGGTTTATGGTCATAATTGGGTATGACACATATGCTTTTTACATCGTTATGCACTTCCTGATATGGCTGCAAATTTCCTGTTGAACATTGAAATGAGACTCCTGCTGAAACAGACCATCCAACTAATTGCCTAATCATGTCTTGATCATAGCTTCTTTTAAGCTCGTAAATGGTCAATGAACCGTGACTTTGACAACACAAGTCATCCAACACATCAAATATTGGATCCTGTAGAAATTGGGATGACTGCTGCATTGGTTCTAATACAAATGTCTAATTTTGTATGTGCTTATCATCCATGACATGATTAAAACTTTTCTTCAAAAAATGAAATGAATTGAAAGTTAATGGTATAGAGTTATAATGCATTAATTCATCTTCTGTTTGAATATCAATGTAACTCAGGGGTTGTAAACTTGGATCAAGAACAACTTCCATATCTTTAATGACATCTTCAACTGATTGGTTGGAAAATTATTCATCTTTACTATCGACGATTTGCTTATGATTTTCTATCAGAATTTGAAATGAAGAGAAACATAAGGGTAAAGTCTTTCCATTTACTCTGAAATTTTCTGTATTTTTCTCATTGCTGTCATAATTTCTATGCATAGGCTGACTGTCATGTTTGAATTGCAACTAATCTTCTTCCTCCCAACAATATGTTGTTGATGGTTTTGAAGAATTCACCTTGGTGTAATCCTCATCATATTTATCATACTTTGGTAGATCATCCATGAAGGAAAAGTAATCAAACATTCACATCATATCCGTTGATTGCTCTTCTACAAGATGAGTTGGAGTTTCATCTTTGATTATGTTGTGAATTGAATACATGAAATGATCATTTTCCAATCCATGATACCAAGGGTGAGCTGCAAAGTGTTTGGGAATAATGACTCTTTCTTTCTTTGTAACCAATGGAACATGATTCCTTTCAACATCAAGTTCATTTCCCATTATGACTTTCTGCATCATTTCTTTCATTGTGCTGGCCAGAATGTCTAGCTTAGCTTCTGAAGATTTCAGTTGCTCCTTTGTTATTTTCTCCCTTTCTTCTTCCTTGATATTTGAAATTTTGATCAACAAATTATCTTCCACACTAATTGCATTGTCTTGCATCTCCTTGAGTGTAGTAGTGTTCCTTTCTCTCAAATGAAATTCCATCCATGAATCAAAGGCATCTGGGTAATGTAAGAGAGCTAAACCAGGAGGTTGTCTTATATCAGCAGGCATGGAATTCTTGATTGAATATGGCTAAAAAGTGTTGTGTTGTCTCTCCTCGTTGTCTTTTCAAATGATCATATTGTTCTAAAATGAGAAAAATATTTCTCTTGATACCCCATTTACCAAGGAAGACTTCTACAAACTGATGAAAATTGGAGATGCTTGCAGCTGACAAACTTTTGAACCATTCCTTAGCTCTACGTTGCAAAGATAAAGAAAAAATTATAATGCAGACATCATCTTCCTCAACCTCAAAAAGGTCAACATACTTTTCAAAACCTTGTATGTCATTTTCAGATGTGATATTACCATGTTCTCCATCAAATCTAGGAAGATGTTTGTAATAATTGGCAGGGAAATCATGGAGTATAGGGGGTAAGATAAGAGGCTTGTATCTATCTGGAATATTTACTGGTGTAGGAGTATGTACAGGGGCTGTAAAACTAGGCTTGATCTCTTGAGGATCCTCAGTTTGAATTTGATCAACATGAGTTTCAACAATATAGTCTTGGCCAGATTCACAAATAGAGAGGAAATAATTAAAAATAAAACCCATTATTTCTTGGATGAAATTCCAACTTGCATACCTGATCTTTTCAGACTGTCTTGTCATTGTTTTAGATTCTTCCTCTAGTGGATTCTTTGAATTGGAACTGATATGGAGGTAGTTGGAGTCGCCAAGTAGATGATGCAGCCTTCTTGTGTCTGATCACTATCCACCATCAGTAATCATATATGGAACTTGATATGCTTTTATGAGGAAGGCTTCCTAGTATGGTCGCCACTATGTTAGCACTCTGTAATTTTCCCAAGGTTGTGGAGGCAATCACTGAGGTAACATCAAACCACTTGGAGTCTTGGATCTATCCCTCCAAGACTCAGAGAAGGCTCTCTCTGTCTGATCTAGCCTTGTTTACTGGGAATTTTAGGCTAGTTATTACTATACAAAGGTTTGGTTTTAGATTGTTGGTTGGAACAAGAAGGGAAGGCGATTGGGCAATGGATTCAAAGAGGCCAAATTCAATCAAGGGTCGGTTATACAGAAAAACTTACAGGGCAGGGTAGTCACCTTTGTTGGATTCTTGATATTATTGAATGATGTGAAAGAAAAGGTAAGGAGATAATATTGTACCATAGGAATTAAGAATTTTGGAACTAATCCTCTAGCAGAAAACATAAACATTATCCAAATGCCAAAAACAAAGTGTACTTTTGAAAAATTTATTATTTTAATCCTCTATTGAATAATTCAAAAGAAAACAATATGTAACGGGGAAAAACATATTACAGAAGAGACACTTCATCAAATAGATATGACACGAGAATCTTGAAATCGTGTCTTGTATTACTGAATTTTGATTAAAAGAGGCTATGTGAGCTGCTCTACAATGTTGCTCTTTCTAACAGTTCTCAACTCATCCACTCCCTTGTACATTTGAATTATAATAATATATAGAAATATTATCTCCCAGGATCGGGAGGTTGAATTCAACAACCTCAGCCAAAAATAGAAACAAATCCCTGAAAATATTGAATTGTCTACCATGAAAGATGGGTCGAACTGCTGAAAATAGGGATCAAATTAGACATTCGTATCTCCAAATATATGACATTTGTGTGAAAAATTAAAGAGGTCATTTTATATGAGTCCATCCTGAAAAAACACCTCTTTCTTTTTTTCTAAATTCATCTCCATCTCTCCAAAACATTTTCCACAAGATCGTGACCAAAACAGGAAAAAATGGAATCTTGAAAAATAGGGCTCAGAGATGGCTTCGATTCTCCCAACTTCTGACACCTGTGTAAATTCTAGGAGAGGTTATCATTCTTCATCCTGTTCTAAACAAACACCTCTCTGTGATTTTCACAATTCATTCTCGTTGTCCCGAAATCTCTCTCGGAAAAAAAGTGGTCAAAACTGGCAAAAATGGGTTTTTTGGTTATTTTGGGGAAGACAGTTTTGGAGGAGGGAAAGTGGTTTTCGGACCCCCCTAGGGTGGTAAGTGGTATTAGTGGAGGGGGGGGGGGGGGGGGGTCCGAGTTCACCTGATGGTGACAAGTGTCCTCCATGATTTTTCATATCGGACCCCCTTTTGGTTGAGTGACGTAAGGGGGGGGTCCGATATATGGGGAAATGTGGGTGGGTTAAAACTTTGGATATAGTTTTAATTTATTTTTTTTATTTTTTATTTTTTTAATTATTATTTGTTATATGTTTATTTTTTATTTAATGTTTTATATTATTGTTTTATATATGTTTATTATATGTATTATTTTTTTATTTGGTTTTTATTTTTATTATATTTAATTTAATTTTTAATTAATGGTTTATATTATTTTATCTTTTAATTTTTTTTTTATATGTTATATTTTTGTTTATTGATTATTTATTAATTATTCATTTAAAATTAATCATTATTTCCCTAATCTAACTACTAATTATTAACCTAACTAATTAATATTTATTATGCTAATTAGTATTAAAATATGCCACTAAACATTTATTATTATCCTATTGTTTTTTATCCTAAGTTTGTTTATTCATGTAGGGACGAAAATGGTGGAGGGGTGGAAAAATGGAGGGTGAGGGCATGAAGGGTGCGCCAGGGTGATGAAGGATCGAGAAAAATGGATGGAGGGAGAAGTGAAATCAATCGAGCCCAGCAAGCCAGATGTCTTCATCACAAGAGAAATGTTGAATAGATGTCTGAAGAATCAAGTCACATATGATTATAGGACCCCAACATAGGCTCCACCTGGGGATGGCAACTCTTTAGAGAGGTGAAAAGAACCATAGAACTCTGAAAAACATAGACCAGTGTCTTATCCATTGGCCATGGAGTCACTATAGCTACCATCTTCGAACTGACTCAAATTAAAATTAAAAACTCAACTATACAATATCAACTGCAAACTCTACTAGAAATCACACACTTCTAGAAAAGATGCTCAAATGACTGAACTTATTCAAACTACTACCTACCCTACACTGTTAAAAATAATGTTGAATCAAATAATACAAAAATGCCAATGAAGCCAGTCAAGTAGTTGCTGAAACAAGTGGATTTCTTGACTGCTTGTCATCACAATCAAAAGGACAACTTGAACCTTTGTCCATATATTCAAAAATGCAAAGTGTAATGGCCGCTACTAAAAACATGATTGATCTTTTATGCTGAAAAAATATTCCATGTAGTCTCCTATGGGATCAGGAAAGACATGACCTATTTCTTGACTTTCAACAAATTTATGGTCATAATTGGGAATGACACATATGATTTTTACATCGTTATGCAGTTCCTGATATGGCTACAAATTTTTTGTTGAACATTGAAATGAGACTCCTGCTGAAATAGACCTTGCAACTGATTGCCTAATCATGTCTTGATTATAGATTCTTTTAAGCCTGTAACTGGCTAATGAACCATGACTTTGACAACACAAGTCATCCAACACATCAGATATTGGATCCTGTAGAAATTGGGATGACTGCTTCATTGGTTCCAATACAAATGTTTGATTGTGTGTGTTCTTATCATTCATGACATGATTAAAAAATTTCTTCAAAAACTGAAATGAATTGAAAGTTAAATGGTATAGAGTTATAATGCATTAATTCATCTTATGTTTGAAGATCAATGTAACTCAGGGGCTGTAAACTTGGATCAATAACAACTTCCATATCTTCAATGACATCTTCAACTGAGTGATCGGAAAATTATTCATCTTTACTATCGATGATTTGCTTATAATTTTCTCTAAGAATTTGAAATGAAGAGAAACATAAGGGTAAATTCTTTCTACTTACTCTAATTTTTTGTGCATTTTTCTCATTGTTGTCATAATTTCTATGCACAGGCTGACTGTCATGTTTGAATTTCAACTTATCTTCTTCCTCCCAACAGTATGTTGTTGATGGTTTTCAAAAATTCACCTTTGTGTAATCCTCATCATAGTTATCATACTTGGGTAGATCGTCCATGAAGGAAAATTCATCAAACATACACATCATAATCGTTGATTTATCTTCTACAAGCTGAGTTGGAGTTTTGTCTTTGACTATGTTGTGAATTGAATACATGAAACGATCATTTTCCAATCCATGATACCAATGGTGAGATGCAAAGTGTTTGGGAATAGATACCCTTTCTTTATTTGTAACCAATGGAACATGATTCCTTTCAACATCAAGTTCATTTCCCATGATAACTTTCTGCATCATTTCTTTCATTGTGCTAGCCAGACTGTCTAGTTTATCTTCTGAATATTTCAACTGCTCCTTTGCTATTTTCTCCCTTTCTTCTGCCTTGATCTTTGACCTTTTGATCAAAAAATTAGCTTCCACACTAATTGCATTGTCTTGCATCTCCTTGAGTGAATTAGTGTTCCTTTCTCTCAACTAAAATTCCATCTATGAATCAAAGCCATCTGGGTAATGTAAGAGAGCTAAACCAGGAGGTGGTCTTATATCAGTAGGCATGGAATTATAAACTTGATTGAATCTGGATGAAAAGTGTTGCGTTGTCTCTCCTGGCTGTCGTTTCAAATGATCATATTCTTCTAAAATGAGAAAAAGATTTCTCTTGATCTCCCATTTACCAAGGAAGACTTCTACAAACTGATGAAATTTGAAGATTCTTGTAGCTAACAAACTTTTGAACCATTCCTTATCTCTACCTTGCAAAGATAAAGAAACAATCCTAATGTAGACATCATCTTCCTCAACCTCAAAAAGGTAAACATTATTTTCAAAACCTTGTATGTTTTTTTCAGATGTGATATTACCATGTTCTCCATAAAATCTGGGAAGATATTTGTAATAATTGGCAGGGAAATCATGGAGTATAGGGGGTCAGATAAGAGGCTTGTATCTATCTGGAATATTTACAGGTGTAGGAGTATGTACAGGGGTTGTAAAACTAGGCTTGATCTCTTGAGGATGCTCAGTTTGAATTTGATTAACATGAGTTTCAACAATATGGTCTTGGCCATATTCACAAAAAAAGAGGAAATAATTAAAAATAAAACCTTTATGTCTTGGATGAAATTCCAACTTGCATACCTGATATTTTCAGACTGTCTTGTCATTGTTTCAGGTTCTTCCTCTAGTGGAGTCTTTGAATTGGAACTGATATGGAGCCGATTGGAGTCATCGGGTAGATGATTCATCCTTCTTGTGTCTGATCATTGTCCACCATCAGTAATCATATTTGGAACTTGATATTCTTTTCTGAGGAAGGCTCCCCGGTATGGTCGCCACTATGTTAGCACTTTGTAATTTTCCTAAGGCTATGGAGGCAATCAATGAGGTAACATCAAACCACTTGGAGTCCTGGATCTATCCCTCCAAGACTCAGAGAGGGCTCTCTCTGTCTGATCTAGCTTTGTTTGCTGGGAATTTTAGGTTAGTTATTACTGTACAGAGGTTTGATTTTAGATTTTTGGTTGGAATAGGAAGGGAAGGCCATTGGGAAATGGACTGAAAGAGGTCAAATTCAATCAAGGGTCGGTTATACAGAAAAACTTACAGGGCCAGATAGGCACCTTTGTTGGATTATTGATATTATTGAATGATGTGAAATAAAATGTAAGGAAAAAATATTGTACCAGAGCAATTAATAATTTTGGAACTAATCCTCTAGCAGAAAACAAAAAAATTATGAAAATGCCAGAAACAGAGTGTAATTTTGAACAAATTCGGATCTTAATCCTCTATTGATTAATTCAAAAGAAAACAATATGTAACAGGGGAAAACATATTACAGAAGAGACACTTCACCAAATAGATATGCCAGAGGAATCTTGAAAGCTTGTCTTGTATTACTGAATTTTGATTAAAAGAGGCTCTGTGAGATTCTCTACAATGTTTCTCTTTCTAACGGGTCATATTGGATTCTTCTCATTGAGAGATTTCCAACAAATGGAACCATACTTAAATCTGAGTCCTGGATCAAAGTTTATGGCCTCCCAAAGCCTCTTAAGCCAAAATTCACCTTGTCAACCTAACGCCCACGTGGCTCCCTCTCTCTTCTACCATCCATCATGGTGCTAACATCACTAATTTGGTACCCACCACCTTCCTCCTCCTCATCATAATTCCCACAATCCACTTCCCATTTGGTCTTCCATTTCACCGACGATTCCTCCCTATACCTTTTTGTCATCAGGGATCCATCGCTCGTGGCTCTTGAACTCTCTACTCTTATTCTCCGACAACAATGTATCCTTGTTAATCCAAGGAATCTGGGGATTCTAAGATCAATGGTCTCGATATTATTGGTGCCACAAATCCACCCTCTAGTTAACTCCTTTCCACTTTCTCGGCTGACACCAATGACACACGACATCCACGTTGGAACCCTGTACACATGGCTCCACCATGACCTGTCACTAGGCATGACACTTGTCATCCTGAAATCCATACTAAACATGACACAATAATCCACGTCACCCACATGACACGTAGGCCCATCCTCATCTTGTCACCATGTGGAATGATGTGGCCTTACACACGATCACCAAACACCATGGCTTACCCCATTTAGTGTGGACGTGTGTCCTCTTTATCATTGACACTTTTGTCTAACCCTTCTCTCGATCACTCTGACATATCCTTTCTTTTATGAACAACTAAGATCTAGCTGTGTCCAAAACTAATGGTCTAGGTCACAAGTCAATATGTGAAGGGATTCGAACCCCTTATGGGACCACTCTCGTTGATTAGCCACTCAAAAGGTGACACTTGTACCCTTAGGGACATGTTGTCTGCCATGCTGGCATGCAACGTCACCTTTACATCATATTCCCCTGTTTACTCAAATGGAACCTAAGGTAATATATGGTTGATATGATCCTACCTATAACAGGTTAACGGTTCTTGTTCTTCTTCTAATTCCCCTTCGTGCACCCTATGACTCAACTTGTGCACTGACCAACTCTCTGTCGTCGACGATAACCTTCTCATCATTGACATTCATGTACCTAAGCATTTGGACATTCTAGTTATGTCCTACGATGATGATGTACTCCCCCATAGATGGCATAGATATTTTTACCCACCAAATCAATGGTTGTGTTTTTTCGCCTCCCCGCACATAGAGAAAAACCCCCAAACTTCAGATCAATGGTCCATATTTTCCCTAGAGGCATGATCAATGGTCGTTGAGCACCAATTTTAAAACAACCATATCCAGAGCTACAGGTGTCGGAATGAGGCCCATGATACCTCATTAGAAAGGTATCATATAGAGGAATTGGCAGAGGCATCTAGGCTGAACAAGTGACATAATCTATCATTTAAAATAAATAAATAAAAACAAAAAAAAAAAAACATAAATTCGGGGGAAAATATTTCAAGAAGCCATATCTAGAGCTAYGAGAAAAAACATTATCCTTAGTAGGGCTCTATGGAAATATAAAGGAAAGAAGAACATGATGGGATAGAAATTTCTAGTAAATTGATAGAAAAAAAAAGGTCCAAAAATGAAAAAACACAGAAAGAACCTRCTTTCATATGGAAAAATGGATATGTCGACTTCAAACAGTCATATCTTGAGATGCAGACAATGAAATTGAGCTATAAATATCTCAATGTAAATCTAATATAGAGGAGAAGAAGACAAAATGATATTATTCAATGGGCCAAATCCAGGAATGCCTAGAAATTTCCCAGAAACATATTAGAATGCCAATGGACACGGTCAATGATTATTTTAAAACGAATAACATTTGCAAACTGCCTGAGTGCAAAAATGATCACTCACAAGTTTGTTCATATTCTATTTGTAACTCCCTCATATGGTTTTTGAAATGTAAAAAGGAAATTGGGGGGGAAATGAAGTGAACATCCAAGAGAACTCAAGAGTATTTCTCTTATCATATAAAAGAAAACTCATAGTAGAGAAAAAGAGACTTTTTCCTTTTGTAACAAAGTATGGTACTATTACTTCTGAGGAATAAAGAGCAAGAAGCATTTTGAAATCATAATTGTTTGCAAATGCTTGTGCAACTATTCTATGCTTCTATTTGTTGATTGAGTTTTTTGGGTATTGATCACGTGAACTATTTATGTGCTCAGTATCTAGAATCCTGATGATGTGATTTTTTATTAGTGTGGTGATGATTTTACAGTTTTCTCCTTCAACTATTTGAGATGATTTATGTAATATTATGGTGCCAGTATGTCTGTGTTGTCATGAACTAATTATGTTTCCTAGATCTATTTGATATTATTTCTATAATATTATGGCGCCAATATGTATGGGTTGTCATGAACTAAATTTTTTGCCTAGATATTGTCTTTAAATGCACTCATTTCTATTAGTTTTTCACCCATGACAAGTTAGAATTTGATTAGAATAGATTAGTTTGTTTACAGTTAGATTAGCCTTAGGATTATTTAGAACTCTTTGGGGGGAAGTCCATTTTCTTTCCCCTTATATTTATTTTAATTATGAGTGGCAACGAGACCCATAAACTTGTGGGAAACACTACCTCAAACGAGAGTAGGTTTGATTGGGACCTTCCATCAGGTGTTTTCCCTCATCTTCTTGAGATGTCATTTGGACCTGTCAATAGAAATGGCACTAGAAGGAGGGCCAGATGACAAGTTGATCCTATGGAGTCATTATTGCTCATTTTTTTTTTATTTTACTAATGGATCCATCCCATATCCCTTTATGGAGGTTTTTTTCTGGTACTATACCTCCTAAACCTCCTAGGAAGATTTTAAATTTCTTATCACATATTAGATTTGATTGCGAAGATGAGACAATTGCATATGAACATGTTTTTAATTTCTGGAAATTGTGTGGTTCTCACAGATTACTAATGGCAACATAATTTGCAAGTTGTTCACTCTCATTTTTACAGGTCGGGTCAAGAGATGGTGTGAGACTTTGTCAGCCTCCTCTATTCACACATGGGAACAATTTATGCCTAAATGTTTGCATGCTTTTGAGAATTATGACTATGATAAATTGTGTGCAGAGTTATCAGAGCTTAAGAAGAATAAGGATGAATCTCTTGAACATATTTTATCAAATTTACTCATCTTTTCTATAGGTTTCCTTTGGATGATAGGTATTCTATCAATGATCTAATTTCTTGTTTAGTTTCTCTGTTGGAAATATGGAAATAACAGGGATGCAGAATGTCAAGGTTGTCATTGATGGCAATCGTCTATGGCAGAAGAAGCTAGATGATGACAGAGCAATATCCAAGCGGAGTGATGAAGGGTAGTCGACCTGATAGGAAGATGGTCGAGGTCGAGCGAAACAAATAAGTTGCAGTCTAAGGAGGTCAATCGATGAAGAATGACAAAGGGAAGATCTAGTAAAAATAGAGTTCGAATTTGAGGATAATCAAGCAAAAGACCTGTTGGATCCCATTCAATTTTCTAAAAAGGTCGACAGTCGTCAGATCTGTAGAAACTAAGCAGAGGTTAAGCGCAGGGGTTAAGTTCTACTATGCAGAGGAGAAATCAAGGACAAGTCATCGGGATATTGGAGAGAGAATCTGAGCCGTAGATCTGAGAAGAAAACCCGACATCCGTCAGATCTGCCAAAGAT
>ML795188.1:194708-223376 GCA_009831015.1 Picea engelmannii
GATGTACAGAACTGAAAAAGACTGCCTATCATTTCGAAGAAGAAGAGGTTTTCTCCCTTTATGGGTTTCCTCGTAAAATATGTGTCCCTGTGTTTATTATGTGCATGCTTGATGTTGAATATCTGTGGTTACTTTATCTGCAAGATGTTGACTACCCTACAGTAATTAACAAGAAAAGTTAAAAGAGGAGAAATACTTAAAGATCATAATCAGCATTCTTTAATCCACATAACTTCTCTGTCAGTATATCTTAATATCTGAATCTAACTGAATATAGAGTACATGACTGTCAATGAATGGATATCTGCATATTGGTGATATAAGGTTGATAAAGTTAAAAAGGATTAATTGTCTATGCTACTGATTCACCCCCCCCTCTCAGTAGCACGGTGTGTTCAACATTCTCTTACTAATGAAATATACCAACTAGTGGATGAAGAATCTAAATCATGTTTTAATGTTCCTTTACAAACTGATTTAGATTTAAATGAAAAAATTGTAAATGTTAATCCTTTAGTTGGACCTCATATGTCTGGATCTTTCTTTATTGTGGGGTATATATATCAAATAGAAAATTATTTTTTTGGAAGAAGAATATGTATCCTCTCACCACTCCATTCCCCCTTTCTTTCCTTATGACAAAAAAGAGACCTCTTATGTTGTAAATTCAAGTTCATAATTTTTTGTAGCTACCCAAGAGGAGGGTTTTTTTGATGATAATGGGACACTTCAGGTCACACGGATGTTACGTCAAGATCTCATTATCCTTTCTCTTCTTTCCCATCCCAATAAATGGAGGATGGAGCTATAGAGAAAAACTTGAAAGTTGATCTTTTTGTTAATGAAGAAAATATAGACACACTTAAAATGAATCCTTCCTCACACATGGATAATTTGAAATTAATTTATGTTGATTTGGATTGTGATGTTTTAAATTCTTCTAGTTCAAGTGACATGGGAAAAGAATGTTTTCCTATTGACGACAGATCATTTATAGAAACATCTTATTCTAATGATTCTTGTGACTTGCTTCTCTCTTCTAACCATGAATATTCTTTGGAATATATTTTAGATTCTCAAATGGTGCAGGAGAAAGACAACATGCTTATTTTTTCACTTCAAGAGAAGAAATAAACATGCAGGAAAAGAAATAAACATGCAGGAGATACCTCTTTTATATCAACAATCTACTTTTAACTTGGAAGAGGAAAACCATCTTGAGGAAGAATGTGTTTATTTTGAAACCACACCTAGTGTGGAGCCCACCAATTCACAATCATCCAACAATGTTTTTAAAGAGGGGGAAATACCATTCAGGGAGACATTTTCTACAAATTGTTCTTGTTCTAGAGATCTTTTATGTCTCCTAATTCTTCCACTTATTTTCATTTGTATCCTCATCTCTTTAATGGTTTGACTTTGTAGGAAACCACCAACCATCTGACTCACTAGACTCAATGGGGTTGACCCCTTTTGAAATAATTGATGGGGGGAATGTACATGCAAAATATAGAGATGATAAGGCCTCTTCCCGTGAACTTATTAATTATATTCCTTATCATCCATTTTCATGGGATACAGGGAATGTTATATTAGATGTATATCAGACTATGTCTTCTTATTTCTCATCTTCATTCTTGATCAATAGTTAATATTATTGTTCAAGTATCCCTTTAATGGATATTATTGATACTAGTGGATCTCACCATTGTCTTGAAATTACCTCTCATACGATGGTGGATGCCAGTCTATGTAGATCATTTGTATCCACTAATTTGTCTCAAGTTAATGATTACTTGAAGTGTGATTCCAAGGAGGATTTCCAGGATAATGAGGCACTTTGTTCTATGTTGATGGTTATGTCAGGTCCTTATTATTTTTGTTTGTCTTCAGGGATAAACAACTTTATTAGCATGAAGATTTTATCACCGAGAACACCTCACACATATTCTATGCATGATTCTCATTTGGTATGCTACTTTCCATTGAACTCCCTCCATCAATTCTATGATAGTCATGGTAGATTTTATGATATAATTGAAACATGGTTGGAGAGATCTTACTAGGATAGAATTTCCATGAATTATCATTGTCACGTGTTTAATATGGTGAATATATTTTATCATGCTTTAATTTTTCTCACTTTTATTATGTATTTATTCCAAGTTTTGTTTCTAATATTTTGTCTTGAACATATGTCTGCAGGATTGGGATCATATGGATGGCTACATAGAAATTGTGAATTTACATGACTCGTTTTTCAACCATTTGTAGCATAGGATAGCAGTAGGGTAGATAGACTAGTGTATTTCCTTTGCATAGTTTGTCCTTGCTTTCTATTTTGTTTAATTACTTTTTTGTTTGTGTTTTCTTTTCATTACTATTGGATTAACAATAAATGAGTTTATTGGAAGGGGTGGAAAGAAATACAAGGCTTTCACATCAATTTTCGCTTGATTGAATTTTTCAATTTAATTTTGATATGGGAAAAATTTGCTTCATCTCATTCTCAATTTTTTTCTATGTGCTGGGTAATTTTCAAATCGTTGATTTTTATGCTTGATCACCATGTCGAATCCTTTTGAAGCATTGGGTTATCTCGCAAGTGGGATATTTTAAAAATATACTATTATTCTCTCTTGTGATGAAAATGTACACTCATATCTGTTCCATATCATATCCACATGATTCTAATCTGAAAATTTGCTTGATTGATATTCTTATCATTTTTGGTCTTATTGTCCCACACACAGTGAATTGAAAGTTTGAGTGACTAATTCTACCCATTTGAGATTGAAACCACTATGATTCCTTACATTTCTTTGAATGATTATTTTGGGTTTGGAGTTGTTAAAATAATTTCTTTCAAGTCCACTCATTTCTTTGAACAATTTCATCCAACATAATTTTTCTGTTTAGACCTTTTTAACATAATGAACTTTGCTTATTTTTATTTCTTTTGATCTCATTTCTGTTAGCAATTTTAGTTTCAATTTATGGGCATTGGACGCATATATCTTATGCTATGTTATGTTAGTTTTCAATGAGGATTTTCATATATTATCTTGCAGATCTCTTCATCCAAGATTCCTCTCACACAACATCAAGAGACTTTCATTCACACTGTCTAGATGCATTTTTTACAATTCTAGATAACATGGTTATTTAAATCTCTCTGTTGATATATTTTTTCAGAAATTACTTGGGAACCAATATTTCTATTCACCAATTCAATGATTGATCAAAGACTCATCTTAGAACTGTCGATTCGATGTATTTTTAGACATGATGTTTTCTTCAACAATAAATTTTCATCCTTTGGGTTTTTTTATTTTGAGTCACTCATTATGGTCACACTCTTGAGTAATATGAATTTTATCATGGTTGAGAATTACACACTTATATCATGTCGAAACCATTTAAATGTTTGGGAGTTTTAAGCATCTTAATGGAATATATCAAGGCGACTTCTAAAATTCCAATTCTGAGTTTGCAACATTTGTTTTCATTTTATCCATGGTAATAATATTCAAGGTGTGAAGTCATTGCAGCCTGTAACCCATCAATCTATTGAGCCCCACACTCTTGAACATCCCTTGAACTAAAAATAAATTTATTCCTACATTGGAAGGATAAACATGTTTGGGTCATGCCGGTACATCTTTTATTTTGATCCCTCTTACTCATGAGCTTGTTGAATTTTTTTCCAGATTATATGTCTCATTCTTTGAATGGAAAACATATCTAGTGGAGAGACAAGATATACACTCTTCTTTTTCATTTCACTTTCCTCTTATTCTTTGACAAGTGTAAGCTCAAGGAAGTGGTTTATGGTTTCTCTACTCGGAACACTCTTGAGAGATTGAGGCTATTAGTCTCATGCACTTTCCAACCATGCTAATCTTATCACCTATTAGAAATATGATCTTACTTCAATTTCGATTTCTAATTTTCACTTGGGTCGGGGAAGTCAATCCATCTAGGTTGTGACTTGAGATCATTCACACCTTTCCAAAGTGTATTAATTTCTATCATTTCAAGATGATTTGATTTTTCCTCTCACAAGAATGAATATGATCATATTAATGCTTCGCGTCATTTTCGTCAATAATCAGGGGAAACACATGCCTTGAGATGCAATGTTGAAAATCTTTGAATCATATTTTTTTTTACTGAAGTTTGTTGATGGATTGACATATTTAGAAGATAATTGCAAATGGAATCTTATGGTCCTTTTTGTTTAATGTGATTAAATCTGATTTCAAGAACAAGACATTGTGTCCAGAGACCCAAATATCACAACAATCATGAGACTAAAGTCTTTTGGTGAAAGGAATTTTGAGGGAAAACACATAGTGCTCATATCTTATGAAGAAGGTTGTGATATTTGATTGAATGGACAATAGATCCATACTTAATGAAAACATTGTAATTTGCATAAGTTTTTATGAAATCACACTTAGTTTAAGTTGTAAATGTGTTGAACCTGCACAGAATAGATCTAGCTAAACAACAATACACACATTTGCAAAGATAATTTGAGAAAGAAGAAGAAGGAGAGAAAGATTGAAGTAATTCTCATTAACCATTGTGAATAATGAATAATTTACACATGGTATACTCTGTATAACTCAATGAGTGCTCACTGGAGGAGAACCAATGTGCCATAGTGGTGGTCTAGAGTGATTTAGACACACACCAGTAGTTACGGGAGTGAACTGCCACCTATTCTAGTCTCTTGGGCAGTTACGAGAGTGAACTGCCACCTAGTTGAGTTAACTAGTCAACTAGTCTTCAGTTAACTGACTTAACATAGAGTAGTGAGGAGTTAACTTATGGAATCAAGGGTAATGCGCTAGTCTGGTGATGATACCAAGGCAAGTTCTAATTATCATGGTGATGATCCCAATGTTGCATGGTGACAAAACCAATGCAACATCTAAACTCAACTCAACTAGTCAGACTAAAATGTCAACTGAAAGAGAATATTCTCCAAGTGGAATTTTCTCCCCTAAAATATAGGAGACTGGATAATGACTAATTATGACTAATAAACAAGGAAAAACCTTAGGAAAAATAAACCCTATGTGTGTGTGAAGTAACTCCAACACCCCCCCTGAACATCACTATGGTGAAAATAAAGAATGGGTCCCGACAACGAGGCCATGTTAGGTACCCAAATACAAAATATACACTAAAATAAAGTGAGGAAAGAGGGAAAACCTCATGGGAACAAAAAAAAACCATCAAGGTACAATGTATGTAAAAATAATAACTACAGTTTCTAGGCAACTGTGTCCTTCACTCTAAGACAACTTCGCAGAGAATGGAACTTCTTCTCAATGAAGGTCTTGGTGAAGATGTCTATCATTTGTTTTGTTGAAGGAAAAAACTATAAGTCGATGATCCCCTTGTGTACTAAGTCTTGGATTTAGTGAATGTGGATCTCGGTGTGATTCATCCAGTGCCTCTGAAATGGATCTCTGCAGAACTTCAGAGTGGTCTAGTTGTCACACCAGATGACAATCGGTCGATGAAACTGAATGCCCAACTCAGTGAGAAAATGTTGTAGCCACATAGCCTGAATGGTTATTTTAACTACCCCTTTGTATTCTGCCTCGACTAAAGATGGAGCAATGGGAGATTGCTTCTTTCTCGACCAACAGATAGGCTCAGAGCCAAGACTGAGTGAGTAACCATATGTGGACTTGCGATCAGTTCTATCACCAACCCAGTTGGAATCAGTAAACCTGATGAGATCTAATGTAGAGTCTTATGCATAATGAATCCCAAAGGTGATGGTTCCTTGAACGTATCGAAGGATACGCCTTGTAGCTTATGTATCTCATGCAGCTCCTGCATGAACCTGGAAATTGTGCCAACTACATATGAGATGTCTGGTCTAGAGTGTGTGAGATACAACAAGCTCCCCACTAGCTATATGTACAGTGTGTTGTCAACCAATGGAGTCTCCCTACCATCCTCAAGTTTGACTCCTGATAGGAAAGGAGTCGGAGCATACTTGCAGTCTGTCATGTGAAATCCATCAAGGAGATCTTGTGCATACTTGGCCTGAGACAACTTGATGCCTGATGCATCCTGACTGATCTCAAGTCTAAGGAAGAAGTGTAGTGGACCCATGTCCGTCATAAAAAAATTGTCATGTAGAATCCTCTTGACTGCAACAATTGTTGAAGTCAAGCACCCAATGATCAACAAATCATCGACATACAGAAATAAAAGTAGAAGTGAATCAGTCATCCTAAGCATGTAGGAATTTGGGTCTAATTTACAACGTACAAAGTTCTATGACAACAAGTAGGAATCCGTATTGGCATACCATGCCCTTGGATCCTGCTTGAGGCCATAAAGTGACTTTTATAGTCGACAGACCAAAGATGAGTCCTGCATAAATCCTTGGGGCTTGTCCATATAGATGTCCTCAGAGAGATCACCGTGAAGAAATTCATTCTTCATGTCCATTTGATGGACTTCCCATCCTTTAGTTGTTGCAATGCAAAGTGCCAATCATATGGAATCCATCTTCGCTACTGGAGCGAAGGTCTCATCATAGTCAATACCATGAACCTACTGAAAGCCTTTGGAGACAAGCCTGGCTTTGTATCTGCTAATCTGTCCATCCACTGCACTCTTGGTCCTATAGACCCATCTGCATCTGACAAGTTTCCTCCCAGAAGGAAGGGGAAACAAATCCCAAGTCTGGTTCTCGAGGAGGGAGTTGTACTCCTACATGGCGGATTCCCAAAAGGGATTTCCAACAACCTCACCATAAGAATGTGGATATGAAAATTGAACCAAGAAAATATGTCTGGAGGGCAATGGTTTAGTGGCATTAAGTGCAACAGGAGGCTCCTTGAAATCAGATCGAGTCTTCCTAGTGTCGGCCGGATCACCAATGAGATCCCCTGCATCCTGAAGAGTAGTTTGTTCCCACTTGGGCCTCTTCTCTACCTTTGCAACTGCATCTGGAAGCTCTGAATCTGCATCTAACTATACTGACTCTGAATCTGAATCATCTGAGTCCTTTGAATTAGAACTCTCGTCTGAAGAGTCATCATTATGCATGCTCATCATCTCGGACAGGTGGAAGAATGAAGGTGTCTACATGTGGTTGTTGAGGTACATGTGAGACACTTTCCTCAAATTGGACACTACACTCAATGATGAGTCAGTCCGAGGAAAGATCAATAAGTTGATATCCCTTCACACCTTCAGGGAATCCAAAAAAAAATCACTCAGTGCTCTGTGGATCAAGTGCCTTCCTCTTTTCAGAGGGAATCTTGGCCCATGCATGTGAACCGAAAATGGGAAAGTGGGTCACTTCGAGTTTGAGGCCGTTCCAGGCCTCATAGGGAGTATTTTCCTTGACAGATCTATGGGGAGACCTATTTTGGATGCATGTTGGCATAGGGGCAGACCTAGGGTTCAACGCTTCAACAACGCACCAACAAAACCCTAACTATCGACAGTTTTTCAACACCTGCAAAGAAAATGAAGTCTCACCCGAGGTAGAGGCAGGGGTGGTTGTAGGACTCAAGTGTCTACAACCTAGCTGGGACACAGATCTGTGATCACAGTAATTAATAGAGCACTTAGCAGTTAACATTCATTAATATTTAACTCTTATCCACTTCGCAGGAGAAAAACCTAATTACAGAACAACACAGTATTCAACAAGATTTAACACATCCAAGCACTTAGCATATGGAAATAGATCAGATCTAGCATTCATTCACATTACTAAGCAGTAAGATACTATATCAAATGCATCTAACATATATTTCTATGCTAATCATAACTCACATAACAACCATAATGCACAAAGCAACCACAACACAGGATATACATGGTTCACCCCCAACATGGGGCTACGTCCACCAACTCTTCTTCTCGTTATTATCTGTGTTCAATGCACAGAGCCACAAGACCCACTCCGCATAGGACAGGATATATGCACACACCTCACCAGATCCTCCTTCCCTGAGTTAGGTCATAACACAAAGCCTTGTTACACAGTTTGCACACCAGCTTCTTACAATCACTTGCACTTACCTCTACAAGTCTTAACACATAGCATGCACAAAGCCTCTAGCTCTGCACTAAGCCACAAACATTCACTACTACTACTTTCTTACATCTCCTAGATATCTATTTATACATTGAAAAAGGGGCCTAAACATGGGTAAACCCATGGGAATACATCCCATACTCATTACATAAACCCTAAACCCAAAAATCTCACAAAAGGGGGCAAGATCCCACGATCTCTGCTTTGCCTTGCGCTCCACCTTTGACCAGCCTGTTGAAGTCCCAAAAATGGTCAAGGGACAATAGGCCCCCAACACTCACCTGTGACTCATCCCAAGTAACTCCGATCTAGGTAACTCTACCTCGAAGGACTCGATCTTGGCTTGAGATGCCTCGATCTGTTGCTTCGCTAGAGCCTCCTTCTCGGTGAACTCCTGAAGAACCTTCTTTGTCACAGGTCCTTCCAAGCATTGTTCTACTGTGGTGCCCACTTGTTCTAGTTCTTCACCTCATCCTTCAATCTCCTCAAAAAGTGTGCAAGCTTTGTCCTGCATTGGTTGGAGCTTCTGAGTCACTTCCATGACTTTACTCTAGATGGCATCGACCCGTTGTTGAACCGTGTGTTGTTCTTGGGACCTTTTCATCCTCTCGATCACAGACAATGGCTTCAACTGTGCTTGCATTGTTGCTACCTATTTCTTTGCCACCTGGAGATGTGACTCTAGTGTCCTTAGTTCAAGGTCCTCTGCAAGGCACTCGTAAGTCTATGCACTTCGATTGTTGAGTTGTTTTCATTCTAAGGCCAATGCCTTGATTCTATGGATTGTGCTCCAGCCAATTTATTCCCTTTGGTCTCACACTTCATGTGGAGTTCTTGGCACTGCTTGTAATTCTAGTTTTGATACTCTTTGTTGGAGTTGTTGAATGGCTTCAACAAGCTTCCCCACCTACTTCTCAGTGGCTTCTTATTCCTTCTGTTCTAAGCCCGTCACAAAGAAAAGTGCTCTAGTGATTGCTTCTTTAACTCCAATCTGCTCTGCGAGCAACTATTCTTTCTCCTTCTGGATCTATGCTCTATCCTCTGCAAACTTTTCTTGGAGGTTGTCTTTTTCTTGTTGGACAACTCGACGTTGCTCTATGGATTCCTCTTTTTCTTACTTCAGGGCCTCTGTGGCCTCTTATTTTTCCTCCAGTACATGATGAAGGTGAGCTTCTGTCGAGTTTGCTAATATGTGTAGCTGGGCAGACTCATCTCCCAACTCTGCTCCTTATGGTGGTGGTGGCATAGTAGACACTGCCTGGCTCGAATAGAGAGCCTGTTGTACTCCTTTAATCTCTTCTTCGATCCTATCAAACATTGTCTCATGTTTGGCTTCACTTCGCTACAAGATATCCTCCGAGGTGTCTGACATAGCAGCAATGATAAGGTCAATGTCATCCACCGTTAGCACAGTCTGAAATGGCGGTTTATTGGCTTTTGACTTCTTCTACGATTTAGGTTTCTTGGGGGAAACCTTTCTTTTCTTGGATGTCTCAGCTTCATCAAGGTGATCCCTAGGAGGTGTTACTTCTCCCTGCTCTAGTTTGTCTTCTTTCTAGTCGTTCTCTTCCTTTTCTACTTTGTCACCTCCTCCCCCTTTGGGTGAATCTAAAGCATTCTATTCTAATGTGTTAATTAGATCCTGTACCTCTTCCTTCTTTTTCCTTCTGCTACTGCTGGGTGCATCATATTCTTCGTGAGTGACCATAGGATTGTCGATGAGCTCGGGGTAGGAAAATTCTGCCTGGTCAACTGGTATAAGGAAATCTACAGGCTATTCCTTAGTTATTTCTTCCATGTCCTCCTCAGTGAGCTTATAGTAGGATTGAAACTCTTCTTTATGTTCATCTCCATGCGCAGTGATATAAATAAAATGTCTATCTGCGCAGAACTTCACAAATGGCCTGAACCTGTGCAGGGTGTTCAACGTCATACAAGGGAAAGACTCAATATTCCTCTTCAACTCCAGGTAATAGGTGTGGAACACTGTGTTTGACTGCAATTTCTTAGCCATGTCTCTTGAGTACCAGAGTGTAGTGAACTTCTCAACTAGGGGTTTGGACGATTCAATCTCAAGGAAGGTCACTCTTTCCGACATCTCCCAAGCAATGAAGGCGATGAGGATCAGCAACCAACTAAAATGGAACTCATAGCTCTGATCCTGAGCTTCTCAATCGTTGATGAGGTAGCTCACCAAGTTCATTTGTAGTCCTTCAATTCATTTTCCCACGAGGTCAACAATGAACCCCGTGACCTGCGTGGGTATGTTAATCCTTACTAGCTTACCGGTGATCAACTAGAAGGCTATGTGCACTGCGTCATTCTGGATGGAAGCTACCTTGTAGCCTCGCTTCCCCTTCTCCACATCTCCATGGATGTCTTTCATTCTTTGCACCAGGGCATGATCTACAACCTTCCCTAGATAAAAGTCTTGTGGGTCTGGTCCTTTCATGCTTAATCCAATGATCTGATGGATCAATGTCAGATCTATGGTGATGCATCTATCCAGCCATAAATAACCTCCATGGAAGTAAGACAATATGAGTTTAACGCATGTGGTAACCTCCTGATGCCTTCCAAAGTGGGGTATATTCATTACGCTAAGAATGGTGGACCTCGTGGTTTCCATGGTCCACAGCTAGGGGATGATATTCGACTTCATCCCCTTTGTCTTGGTCAAATACTTATGTGGGGAGAGCATGCCATATTTCTTTCAATCTCCCAAGTTGAAGTCACTTATATTCAACGTCATAATCTATCCCAATTGCAGTCCAACTGTGTGTATCCCCTTCGGGAGGTACGCAGTGATCAAGGTGTAGTCAAAGTCCCTTAGGACACTATCATGACTAACCACGCCAGCTAGAGGAGGGATATAGTAGAGCATGATATATGGGATGATCTTCTCATTCATCAAGTCATCACGATGCTTGCTGCGTTTCTCAGCAGCGGGTCAGCTAGACCGATGTTGCGTAGTCGACGGGGATGCTTCCAATCCTCACGTTGATGAATCTTGTATTCCTGCGGACATCACCTTTTCAGCCATGAGGTATATTAGGATATCTTCGATGGAATTTTATACTATGCTAATGTCATATGACATGCACGCTCGAGGTCAGATATCTCAGGTCGGTGAGAAAACACTCAATGTAACAGAATGGGTGGCGAGCTCTCAATAAGCACTGCGTGAAAGGAACTAGTTCTCTGTGGGATCAGATAATCCCAATTGGAATACAAATAGGACCTAGTATCCTTACAACAAAGGCAAATAGGACCTCGACCAGGTCATTCCTTATCAAGATGTCGCAGTCTTCTACAATTATAACAAAGATTCAATCCTCTCTTTCTCTTGAATGATCCCCAACCTTTCATGTATTACGCACTGGGATCGCAGTGGTGGATATGCAAAAAAATCTTTCTAGGATCTTGCATCCACTTGTTAGTCCAACATTTCTTTCTATGCCTAGAAATAACATATCTTTCACTAGTTCTATCAGATCTATTCATATCAAATATTCTTTCTTCTAGTTGTGCCCTAGTTTTCAGACTAAAATAAAATCTATCAAACATACCTAGATCCATTCATTCAAAAAAAAAAAATCACTTATATTACCTTTATCAAAGCACAAAGCTTTAAGATCTTACCTCTTTTCTTCAAATCGGTCTTCCTTTCTTAGCATAGAGCTTCACAAGTCAAGTAGAGTATTTCACCCTAAATCAATAGATATATGCACATAGATTTCTCTTTTCTTTAGTTCCCAGCAGTCACAGTTTCAAGTCCTGGCAACGAAACCATTTGTTGGCACAAGGGTAGACCCGGGGTTCAACTCTTCAACAATGCACCAACAAAACCCTAACTACCGGCCCTTTCGGCAACACCTGCGAAGCATATGAAGTCTCACTCGAGGTAGAGGCAAGAGTGGTTGCAGGAGTCAAGTGTCTACAACATAGCTGGGACATAGTTCTGTGATCACAATACTTAATAGATCACTTAGCAATTAACATCCATTAATATTTAACTCTTATCCACTTCACAGGAGAAAACCCTAATTACAAAAAAACATAGTATTCAACAAGATATAACACATCCAAGCACTTAGCATATAGAAATAGATAAGATCTAGCATTCATTCACATCACTAAGCACTAAGATACTATATCATATGCATCTAACATATATTGCTACACTAAGCATAACTCACATAACAACTATAATGCACAAAGAAACCACAACACAGGATATACGTGGTTCACCCCCAGCGTAGGGCTACATCCACCAACTCTTATTCTCTTTATTATCTTCATTCAATGCAAAGAGCCATAAGGCCCACTCCAAATAGGACAAGATATTTTCACGCACCTTGCCAGATCCTCCTTCCCCGAGTTCGGTCACAGCACAAATCCTTCTTACATATTTTGCACACTAGCTTCTTACAATCACTTGCACTTAGCTTTGCAAGTCTTAACACATATCATGCACAAATCCTTTAGCTCCACACTAAGCCACAAACATTCACTACTACTACTTTCTTACATCACCTAGATATCTATTTATACATTGCAAAAGGGGCCTAAACATGGGTAAACCCATGGCCGACATCCCATCCCTGTTACATAAACCCTAAACCCAAAAATCTCATAAAAGGGGGCGAGATCTCGTGATCTCCGCTTCGCCTTGCACTCCGCCTTCAACCAGCCTGTCAAAGTCCCAAAAATGGTCAAACGTGACCAAGGTTCTCCAAAACTTGGTCAAGGGCCAACAATGTATGTTGCACAATTAAGTGCTTCGGCCCATAGTCTCTATGGTAGAGACTTTTCATGCAGCATGCAATATTTCATCTCCTTTAGAGATTTGTTTTTTTGCTCGGCAACTATGTTTTGTTGCAGAGTATAGGTAACTGTGTGTTGCAAATGGATCCCTTCCTCATGGAAAATATCATGGATTTCATGATTTACATACTCTCCTCCATTATCAGTTTGGAGGACCTTGATCTTCTTTCTGGACTGTGTCTCAACCAAGGCTTTGAAATCTTTGAGGTGTTGAAAGACCTCAGATTTTTGCCTGAGAAAGTAGATCCATGTAAAACATGAGAAATCATCAACAAAAATGAGAACAAACCTCACTTTTCTGATCGATGGATGCGGAAAAGGACCCATAAGGTCATTGTGGATCATATCTAAAGTTGCAGAGGCTCTCTGAGACTTTCCCTTGTTGAATTTCTTTTGAGGGTGTTTCCCGAGAACACGTCCCTCACACACTCCCTTGGAGAAATGGATGTCATGTAGACCATTAACCAATATTTTATTTCTAATTTGTTTCATGTATCTAGAATTCAAATGTCCAAACCTTTCGTTCCATATCCTACTACTTTCATCAGCATGAGTAAGTAGTAAAGCAGAATCATGTTCAATGAATTCAGAAAATGTATACAATCTAGACTGATGATTTACCTCACTGGTAGAAACCCTGGAGTTGGTTTTCATGTCATATATGTCCATGGAATTTGGTGTGAATATGAATTTCTTTCCAGTGCCTGAATTCTTCATCTAATACACATAGAGAAGGTTGATAGAAATTTTGGGAACATGCAGCACATTCTCGAAGCTTCCGTTGGTGAGTTCAATCCTTCCTTTGTCAGTGACTTCGATAGAAGAGTTGCCCCCCATCAAAATAGGAGGACCTTTCCATGCATACAAAGAAGAATATACTTCTTTTGAGGCATCTATGTGATTTGATGCTCATGAATCTACGATCCAAGCATCGAGAGAGGAGTTGATGGCAGTTAAGGCATGGCTAGAATTGTCTTTCTTGGAATTCAGATCTTTTGGCTTCTTCTTCTTGGAACCCTTGGGGATGCAATCTCCAAGGTTGTTTTGTTGAAGTATTTGAGACATCATATCTATTTGCTTTTGCATGCATGAGGATTCCTAATGGAATCCTTTGTGACAGTACGTGCATTTCTCCCCTTTTCTTCCCTTTTCCCCTTTGGATCTGGAGGCATCGGTGAAGGGCTTTGTGTACCCTTCCTTCTTCGAATGTGCTTGAGATTTCCATTTATCTTTATATTTAGATTTATGATATTTGTGGCCACCATATTTCACAGTGAGTTCATGTGCCTTTGGGCCTTTAATTTTTTCCATGTTGATGAGTTTGGTTTTCTCTTGTGTTAGGGCTTCGATAAAATCCTCAAGAGAAGGCATCTTCCAGGTGGCTCCTGAGGTGAATCTGACAGAATGGAATGTGGATATGAATACATAGAATTCATAACCAAGCTTGGATATAATGATGAGAACCATTTGTTTCTCCTCCTTTGATTTATCAACCCCGCAAGCTTTGAGTTGCGACAATAAATCCTTGAATTTTGTAAAGAAATATTGGATATTGTTGAAGCTTTTTGGATCCAATGTGAGAAAATCCACCTCCAACATGTTTCCCCTCATCTCATATTGTTTTCCAAATATCCTTCCAAGGTGGTCCAAGTTTCATTGGGAGTCTTACATGAAGATACGTGAAAAACGAGATCGGGAGAAATAACACTGCAAATTGTTTTGAGTGCCTCATCCATGTGATTTAAGTACTTCTATTTTTCTATGGCTGATGTCGGTTTTGTATCTGTATTCAAGGTTAACCTATACAACCCTCTGTTTCAAAGATGTATGGATATTTTCTCCTTCCATGCAAAATAGTTGTAAGGTGTAAGAATGAATTCTTTTTGGAAATCCATCTTTCCGTTGTCTTCAATCTTTTGTACCTACAAAAACATTTTGGTGTAGCTTTTGCTTAACAGTCTTTCAGATCTGATACCATGTAAATGTGTTGAACCTACATAGAATAGATCTATATAAACAATAATACACACATTTGCAGAGAGAATTTGAGAAAGAAGAAGAAGGAGAGAAAGAATGAAAGAATTCTCATTAACCATTGTGAATAATGAATAATTTACACATGATATACTCTATATAACTCAATGAGTGCGCATTGGAGGAGAACCAATGCACCATAGTGGTGGTCTAGAGTGATCCATACACACACCAATAGTTACAGGAGTGAACTTCCACCTAGTCTAGTCTCTCAGGCAATTACGGGAGTGAACTGTCACCTAGTTGAGTTAATTGGTCAACTAGTCTTCAATTAAATGACTAAACAGAGACTAGTGAGGAGTTAACTTAGGGAATCAAGGGTAATGCGTGAGTTTGGTGATGATACCAAGGCAATTTTGAATTAGCATGGTGATTATCCCAATGTTACATGGTGACAAAACCAATGCAGCATATAAACTCAACTCAATTAGTCAAATTGAAGTGTCAACTGAAAGAGAATATTCTCCAGGTGGAATATTCTCCCCTAAAATATAGGAGACTGGATAATGACTAATTATGAATAATAAACAAGGAAAAACCATAGGAAAAAGAAATCCTAGGTGTGTGTGAAGTAATTCCAACATAAGTTTCTATTATCTTAGCGTGCTTTTCCTAGGACTATTTTATATTTCAATCTTTACTTTTCAAGTTTAATTTAATTTTAATAAGTTAGTCATTTAGAGGAAGAATTATTCCCAAACTATCTAAGAGTTTATCAAACCATTCTCTATTGTTATGCAGGTTGGGAAATGGCTTGTGCAATCAACAACTCAATATTTTTCTCTTGAAATGAAAGAAACTTAGAGAAGTGTTAATCTAACTTGGTTGCTTAAAATTCCTTTATGACATTTTTTATCAACCTAGATTTCCACCAACTCAACAACTAATCAGAAATATACTCTCATTATTTTACTCGCATATTGGTTTCTGATCTAGTTTGGAGTTTTTTTCATGACTATTTTAATGACCTCCATAAATGTAATTTTCCTTGTTGCTTTATTAGAATGAATTATTTGGATTTGTATGGCTAATGATTATATTTTATAGAAAAAAACGAAAATGGCGCTCTGGTGAGAGATATGAAATATATTTTCTATTGAAAAATTAATTGTTTTAAAATATGCAAAGGAATTGTTCACTTCACGAAATATTAAGAGCTTATGGTTTTGTGGAATGTTCCATGTAATTGGTTTTTGGAAAAAAAAAAAATTGATTGAACATCTACATTAACCCATGTTGCTTAGTTCCCATAAAAAAAAAATTGCACTAGATTATCAATGCTCATGCTCTGATTTGTTTTCATTTTAGATCAAAAAATTTGGGAGTTTTTTTATTGGGTTTGATGTTGAATGAGTAACATTTCTTGATTGATTTTTTTCCCTTGGCTTACTTTTCAAGATTTCACTCAAAACACTTTCTTTGTTGATGCTGATAGATTTATTACTTGTTGTTGGGTTCTATTCTTATTTTTCATCCAATTTTCACCCTTTTAATGACTGACATTTCATCTTCAAATTTCTTTTAGTTTAATTTTCCTTTCATGAATTCAATTCTAATTTCAGTCTTACTTTCTTCTTGGACAGATTCCATCCATCTTTTGATCTGACTACTGGTATTTCCCTGAGATAACTGGACTCTCAATCTACCTTGAGGATTCCCCTTTGAATTTTGGTGAGGGGTTGGTCAATTTTGGTGACATACTGAAGATTTGTTTTTTTACAAGTCATAAGATCCATGGGATGCTCTATCTGAATAAAAATTCATGAAGTTCTTATTTGTAGGTATGGACTGATAGTTTTGGTAGAACACATGTGCCTTCTAAGCATACCATGATAATCCATACGTATAGAAAAGTGTCTATCCACTCTTTTGTTTGAGCTCCATCGACTTCACATTAATAAAATGGTCAATGTTATGATGGTTTTTGGGGAAACCTGTGGGTTAAAATAAAATGCATAACATATACTCAACAAATCAAAGTAACTCTCGTATCACCCTTCTCCCTTCACACCCTATGTACATATGCATATATGTTGGCATGTTTTACAGACAGTGTATGCTTGTCATTTATGGCAAGTACAGCAGCAAAGATGGCAACAAACGTGCAAAGGATTGTAGGAAGGTCATTGATGACAAGATCAGAGTAAGCATCGATGAAAAACAGGAACAAAGTAAGCTCAGGAGTAATTAGCGCAGAGTCAATCGTAGTGCCTAAGCTCGGGAGGAGAAGCATCAGTGATTGTTGGATCCCAGTTAAATTCTTGAAAGAAGGAGGACCGTCAGATCTAATTGTAAACAAGAAGAACGTGCAAAAGAGGAGGACAGATATGAGGTGTCAGATATGAGCGTAAGATCTGACCATCGTTGGATCAGGGAGAACCATCGCGAAGTGGAGAAATCGCGATAAGATCTGGGTTGTAGGATCTGGGGTATCTACGAAGGATCAATAGTCATTAGATATGGTGAAGCTGCAAGGTGGATAAGTCCAAGAGTCATCCAACTCTCCAAAACTGTGAAGGAATCCGTGTCGTCCATCGAGGACAGTCGTGGATTGTTGGATCAAGAGGACGCATGGTGAAATATTAGAGCACCACAAAGACTCCATTTTGGAGTTTCGCAAGTCATGAAATTCAAAGGAAAGAGGTTCAAACTCGCGATCTTCGAATTCATGAAAAGATTTGGACCGTTAGATCACCATGAATTGTGGACCGTTGATCAGGCATAAAGAAGGTCTATGAATTGTCGAAATCACGACAAGATCTGGGCTGTTGGTTCCATAGGACACGTGGCGAAAGATCATCATGTCGCTGACTAGAAAGTCAAAGGAACAGGGTTCCCTAATCTCTCGAATTTGCGATATGATAAATCGCGAAACAATCTTAACCGTCAGATCGAGGTTTGATCTGGACCATTGATAAGACTCCATCTTGGAGTCTCGGCTATCACGACTTGGAGTGATGAGAACCTCCATCTAAGGAACAGCGAGATGCAAGATCGCGAAAAGATCAGGACCATCGGATCACCAAGAACGTGGACCGTTGATCTGAGCTCCATCTTGGAGTTTTGCTTATCACGACTTGGAGTGACGAGAACCTCCATCTAAGGAATTGTGAGATGCGAATTCACGATGAGATCTGGATCGTCAATACACCAAGATTCCAGACTGTTGATCTAAGCTCCATCTTGGAGTCTCACCTATCGTGACTTGGAGTGACGAGAACCTCCATCTAAGGAACAACAAGATGCGAATACACGATGAGATCTGGACCATCAATTCATCAAGATCGTGGACCGTCGATCAGGGTCGATGAAGGTCATAAGTTCGCGAAAATACTGAAAAGGTGAAATGGATGTAGCCTGTGGTCACATCGGTGGAAGATGGGGGAAAGAGCTAGTGCAGACAAGCTCCTTTTTGGAGTTTCAAGGATTGCAACTGGGAGTGTCAAGACACTTGGTCACACGAATGTCGAACTGTCGAATGCCAAAATGATGAAATGAATGCAAGATCCCATGGAGCCAATCCAACGGTGCAGGTGAATTTGAGTATGATCGAAGGGTTAATGTTTCTCTTCATAGTGTAACTGCTAGAAACCATTGATGGTTTCTACCAGAAGATTCGAAGAGACTTCTGTGTGATTGCCAGAGGAGATGAAGAGTCTCCAAGTTTCTTCCAGTGAATGAAGACTATTCTTAGAGGGGATTGACAGATGGATGAGCGTTGAAGTCTGTAACTGAAACAAAAAGGATAAGCTCGACTATGCCAGAGAAGACGAGCAGTCTCAACTGCCAGAGAGGCTGAGGAATCTCAACTGAACACCCAGTGATGTTGGATGCGTAGTGGGAACCACCAGAGAAGCTGAAGAGTTGTGATGATCAGGCAGAGCACTCGATATGTGGAGGATATTGGCGCGGTGTGAGCATGCAGAGGGATTGCGCACATTACATGCACAAGGTGCACAGAAGCTACAAGTACACGGTACAGAGAAGAGATGCAGTTGCGGTTGTGATGAGGGATTCGGGAGGGCAGAAGGAGGAGAGTACAGCAGCTGAAATGCAGAGCAGAAGAATGGTGGATCAAATGGAGATGGCACACAATGTGTAATGTGAGAAGAACATAAAGCGTAGAGGAGTGTGTAGAAGACACTGATGCAGACAGAGCAGTGTAGTATAGCAGAACAGTGATAAGTCTGGCAAGCCAATGATAAATATTGTATCACTACGATAAGTTTCATTAGCAAAGATTTATATTTCTGGGTGGTAGGGAGGTGCAAGGGAGGACTGGTGTCCTCAGAGGTTCAAGTGGGAGCTTGAACACAGGGAGTTGGTGCTTCCTTCCAGTTGGTGCTAGAGAAACTAGGAAGTTGGTGCTTCCTTCTAGTTGGTACTAGAGAAACCAGGGAGTTGGTGCTTCCTTCTAGTTGGTGCTAGAGAAACCAAGGAGTTGGTGCTTCCTTCTAGTTGGTGCTAGAGAAACCAGGGATTTGGTGCTTCCTTCTGGTTGGTGCTAGAGAATCCAGGGAGTTGGTGCTTCCTTCTAGTGGATGCTAGATAAAAATAGAGAGTTGGTGCTCTCAGCAAGTTGGAGCTTGCAAAATAGAGGTTGTAGCCTCACAATGAGTCGGTGCTCATATGTATGATAATGTAAAGAATGTAAATAATACTTATCATATAAAGAAGAAGAGGTTTTTACCCTGTATGGGTTTCCTCGGGAAAATATATGTCTCTATGTTTCTCATATATGTGACTGATGTTGAATGTGCCATTGCTTATTTCCCTGCATTATTGTGATCATCATTGAGTGCCTTGTAAAGAATTTAAAAGAAGCATAATTGTTTAAGCACAGGAACAACTGATTCACCCCCCCTCTCAGTTGCGCAACAATATATATATCTAAAATCTAAAAAGGTGGGCATATTCTGAAGTAAAAATGAAGTTAAAAGTGCTATCAATAGTGTGGTAAGTACAAGAAAACCCATAAAGGCTATGGACGCCTGTTAGCAGCGGGGTTATGCTTGTATGGTACCGAGGCAACTTTGTCGGGGTTACGAACTCTCGCTACCAGTGAAGCAATGCCAAGAAAAGAGAGATAAGGAACACACTTATGTATATGTTGGCTTGTTTTAAGAGATGAAAACCCATGGTTGAACCAAAGCTAATTTAAAGTGTCCAACCAATAAAATAACTTATCTCATTATTTATCTCTTGGAAAAGGGTTTGTTAGGTTACAAGTACTAGAAATATTGGGTTATATCTTCTAGAATTTTTGCATCATTATGGTACCCAAGATTATTGGAAAATTGTTTGTGGTTTGCCGAAATTATCTTTAAAACTTAGATTTGAAGTATGGGTTTTAGACTTCTATTGATAGGGATAATTGGTTCTTCCACTGTGTCTCCATTTGTTGTGGCCGCAACAACCCACCTTTACTTTTTCTTTTACAAATGAAAGGAGGGGGGGGGGGGGGGGGGGCTACTAAAATTTCAATCCTATTGCCTAATCCTCTACTGCTTGATCTTGATGCTATTTCTTTGCCTACTTTGACGGAGTTGAGGTTTGGTCTTGATTGATGATTATTTTGATGAAGGTTTATTATCTCTTTTGGTCTTATGATTTCAAATGTCTTCATGAGGCTTGTTTTACCTATGATGTTTCATCGACATCTGTGTGTCAATGGAATTGACACATTATATTCATACCTTTTATATATTCCAAAGTTCATGATGATCTAATCTAGATGTACGGTTCAATGTCTAGTGAATGTATTGAATAAGCTTTATGTTGGTTATGAATCATTTTTTGAATTATTTATTGAAGGTTTGTGTACTCTTGCTAGCATGTGGTTCCTAACATCTTAATATTTATACTCTCATATCTTGGTCAACTCTTAACTTGAATAATAAGGTCACTAATCCTTTCTATGTGATGGAAAATAGGTGCATGTAGCTATCATGATATTTATTTAATCCAGATCATAGATGATTTCCTTCGAGAAACCTCTCCTCTTCATTTTCTTCATTTTCAGTACCTATTCATAAGTTTACTTAAAGGCAAGGAAATGTATCATTTCTCATGTATTGGAGAATGTTCCTTTAATCGCATAACTAATCTTGTCTCTTTCTATGGTTCAATAACATATTAGCAGGATCTCTTCTCTTCAATATTTCTTCAGCCTTGAGATGCATATGGGAGAATCCTTTGATCTTATTCCCCTTTTATCCTTCACTCTATTTATTGATATTTCCCTTTATTTTCTTCTATTATTTTCTCTAACTAAACCTCATAGTTGGATTCTTCTCATCGAGATATTTCTAACGACTGTAACCATACTTAAATTCGAGTCTTGGATCAAACGTTATGGCCTCCCAAAGCCTCTTAAGACAAAAATCACCTTATCCAACTCATATCCACATGCCATCCACGTGGCTCCCTCTCTCTTCTATCATCCAACGGGGCGCTGATGTCACTAATGTGATACCCACCACCTTCCTTGTCGTCATCAAAATTCCTCGCGATCCAGTTCCCATTTTTCCTTCCCTATCACCGACGATGTTTCCCTATACATTTTCTTCGTCAGGGCTCCATCACTCCTAGATCTCGAGCGCTTTTCTCCTATTATACAACGATGATGTCTCCCTGTTGAACCAACAACTCTCGAGAGTCTAAGATCAACAACCCTGACATTATTGGTGCCGCAAATCCACTCACTGATTAACTCCTTTACACTTTCCCAGCTAACACCAACGCCATGAAATATACACGTTGGCACCTTGTACACTTGGTTCCACCCACGACCTGCTACTTGGCATGACACTTGTCATCCTGAACTCGATACTAACCATGACTCAATACTTGACATCACCCACATGACACATAGTCCCATCTTTATCTTGTCACACAGATTGACGTGGTCATACACGCTATCACCAGACACCATGTTTTACACCATTTAGTGGGGGCACATGTCCTATTTGTCGTCGACACTCTTGTTCGACCCTTCTCTCAATCACTCTGAAATATCCTTTCTCCAACGAATAGCTAAGATCTAGCCTCATCTAGATCTAACGGTCTGGGTCACAAGTGAATATGTAAAGGGATTCAAACCCCTTGTGGGTCCACTCTCATTCATCATCCACTCAGATGGTGACACCTGTACCCTCAAGGACATGTTGGTTTCCATGCTAGCATGCAACATCACCTTTACGCCATCTTCTCCTTTTTACTCAAATGGAACCTAAGTTAATCTATGGTTGAGATGATCTTACCTATAATAGATCAAAGGTTCTTTTTATTCTTCCAATTTCCCTTCGTCATTGGAACCCTAGGACTCAGCTCACACCCTTACCAACTCTCCATCACTGACGATGACCTTCTATTCATCAACATTCCTCTACCCAAGAATTTGGAAGTTCTAGTTCTATCCTCATACGACGATGCCCTCCCCCATCGACGACCTATATATGTTTACCCTCCATATCAATGATTGTGTTATGTCCCCTCCGTGCACATAGATAAAACCCCCCAAACTGCATATCAATGGTCCATATTTTCCCCACATGCATGATCAACGGTTGTTGAGAACCAATTTTAAAATGACCATATCTAGAGCTACATTTGTCAGAATGAAGTCCATGATACCTTGTTGGAAAGTTATCAGAAAGAGGAATATAGTGGAATAGGTATCCAAGCCGAATAGGTGACATAAGGTATCATAAAATGTAGAAAATGGACACTCAAGAATTTGGGGGAAAAATTGACCATACCAATTTTAGGAAGCCATATCTGGAGCTACCAGCAATAAAATCAGGTTTAGGAGGGCTCAATGGAAAGATAAAGGAGAGAAGAACGTGATGGGATAGAAATTGATAGTAGATTGAAAGCAAAAAGGGTCCAAAAATGCAAAACACGGAAAGAACCTGAATTCATATGGAAAACCGGATATGTCAACTTCAAACAATCATATCTTGAGCTACAAACAATGAAATCGAGCTAGCAATAGCTCAACAAAAATCTAATATAGAGGAGAAGAAGATAAAATGGTATTATTCAGTGAGCCAAAGCTAGAAACATCGATAAATTTTACAGAAAAATATATTATAATGCCAATGGACATAGTCAATGATTCTTTTAAAACGAATATCATTTTTAAACTTCCTGAGTGTGAAAATGATCACTCATGAGTTTGTTCATATTCCATTTTTAACTCCCTCATATGTTTTTCAAAATGTAAAAAATAAATTTGGGGAAAAATGAATTAAACAACCAGGAGAACTAAAGAGTCTTTCTCTTATCATATAAAAGGAAACTCATAGCAGAGAAAAAGGGACTTTTTCCCTTTGTAACAAAATATGGTACTATTACTTCTGAGGAATAAAGAGAAGGATGCATTTCGAAGTCATATGTTAGGGTCCTAACCCACACATAGGTAGAGAAATATATTCGGATGTAATAAAGGTCAATATTAATAAGGCCTTTCAATAAAATAGAATAAGGCAGATGTAAGAAGACCTAATAGAAGCTTCTGCTTCTAGAAGGATCTTCCTCTAGATGTTTCTCTTGATAGACATATTTAGTATAAATAAGGGTCGAGGGTATGAAAACCCTAGCTTGGAGATTATTGTAACAGAGTGTTGCTTGATTGGAGGTTGCCCCCTCGAAGAAGCCCGTGAACATTTCTTTCTGAATCAAAGTGTTATTTATGTTGTTGTTCTTATATCATTTCTGTGTTATTGTGGAGATTATGTTGGTTATATTACTGTTATTCTGCCATTTCTAGCATTTTATTTTTGTTTTGCATACTTTTTATATCTAGTATATTACAAGTGGTATCAAAGCACTTTCCTTGGCAGAAATTGTGGGAATTTTTTTTTCCAGGGTAGAGACGTATTCCAGTGTCTTTAAGCCACAGATATCTGTCATTACACGCATAAACCCGTGGTTGACGGATTCATACTCACAGGAAATACAAGTGGTTCTTAAGCGCACATCTGTTGGCCACCCTTGTAACCCTTGTTGGTACCCCTTCGAGTGGTAGCGCATCAAACAACACCTATGTATGGATCGGCCTAGATTTCCTGAAGCCCTCTTTAGATAAACCGATCGGCCACTTGACTGCTATAGTGCCACCGAGAAAATCACTTGGGAAGATACTCTCTAGTACCTAGGTAGTCGGGTAGTACGGCTAAGGGTATAATCTATCCTCCTTAGTTAGTGCCCTGAGATATTGGGACGAGTACTATTGTTGGATCCCGCATGTATATCAGAGAGCTATAGCACAGGGCAAACCCTTGTCTATAGAACCCTTGAATACCTAACCCTTAGGGGAGAGAAACATAAACAAATTAAAACAGACAAGATCTGTTTCCACGCAACTGTGTTCGAGTTGCCAAATCACTACACTTTTCTTACTGGTTAAGCATTTTGGGATTTCATCACTGCAGTATTCTTCAGACCGGAGTATAGCTTCGCAGGTGTGAAAAAAAAAATATCTAGAAATTTTTTCACCATTATTTGAGACCTATTCCATTGGATTCATCTCTTCTCCCTTATCACATTCATCCATATCATTTTTAGGAAAAACATTTGACCCCACCCACCCCTTTTCAGTTCACCCATCCTCATGGCCCATACCCATAGCCAAGACCTAGAAGCTTGCTTCAACACCTTGCAATCTGGTCTCCTCGAGACCCAAAAAGAAGTGAAACAACTCAGTGCCAATGTTGCCTCCATCAATACAACCATCAATACAACCATAAATACAACCATGCAGTCCTCAATGGAGGAAGTCAAACAAGAACTGACCACCCAGCTTGAATCTGTCTTTGCATCACTCTGCACCAAATTGAAGATCCCTACAGATGACCCTTTCTCTGATGCACCTCCAAAGACTGAAGGTGAACATTCCTCCCATTCCCATACCTTTCAGCACCATCACTTCCAACGTGACCTATGCCTTCTATGGGTGGATGTGACCAAATTTGATGGTTCAGACCCCACTAGTTGGGTAACCCAAATGGAACATTATTTCTCTTTATATGGCATTACAGATGATTTGGCCAAACTCTGGTATGGTGTTCTCCATCTAGATCAAGAACGTTGGCAATGGTGGCAATGGAGAAAAACTTCCCGTCAAGGGTATATTGCTTGGACCCAATTTGTGACTGAGCTTTATGAACACTTTGACATTGACACCAACCATTTGGGCCGTTTGACAAAGTTGAAACAATCAAGAACAGTAGAAGAATTCATAGTTGCCTTTGAGCGCCTGGATTTTCGAACAGAGGGCATGAATGATGCTTTCTTTCGAGAGTGTTTTATCAGTGGCCTCAAGGATGAGATTCGGGCCCATGTCCTCATGGCTCGACCTTCGAGTTGGGTGGAGGCTACTAAAAGAGCTAAAGAATCACAACAGGTTATATCCTCTCAAAATCGAAAACCCTCCTTTATCCCTCACCCTAAACCCGTAAATGCCACTACTCCCTCCGCCCATTTAAAGCTCCAAAAATTGACCAGGGCTGAAATGGTTGAACGCCAACTCAAAGGCCTTTATTATAATTGTGATGAAAAATATTTCCTAGGCCACAAGTGTAAGGAACAAAAGATTTTTATGGCCATCTCTGAGGATATTTTGGAAGAGGATGTTGAAACTCCCCTTGTGTCTAAGTCACCTGAAATCACTGACATAACCCCTCCCTCAGACCCTCCCGAAGTGGAACCGGTCATTTCCCTCAATGCTCTCACTGGCTTCTCCTCTCCCCAAACCCTCAAGTTAATCGGTTACATCAAGCATCGGAAGGTCATCATTCTGGTTGATAGTGGAAGCACCCATAATTTTATTCATCGCTGCATTGCCCAAGAAACTCATTTCTACATCCATGTCGTCAACAATTTCCAAATCATGATTGTCAATGGTGGTTCCATGAAATGTGGAGGGCACTGTGAAAATGTTCATCTCCAAATCGGTGACTACCACATAAAATCCCATACGTTTGCTATCAACATGGGCGGTTGTGACATTGTGTTGGGTGCAAACTGGCTAAGGACTTTGGGTCCCATTCTCATGGATTTTAAGGAATTAACCATGTAATTTGACCACGAAGGCCACCAATATAAATTCCAAGGCATCATTATTGGTTCACCTAAGGTCATTAGTTCCCATCGCATGGAAAAACTGCTCAAAAAAGGTCATTCTGGTGTCATTTCCCAACTCCATGCCACACAAGCAACAGAGACACCCCCAGTGCCACAAGACCTCCAAGCCCTCCTTTCTAAACATCAAATGGTATTTTACACTCCCCAAGGACTCCCTCCTTCCTGCGGTGTTCATGATCATTCCATTCCCCTTGTACCCGAAATCCTTCCTCTCAATATTTGTCTGTATCGCCACCCCTTTTCACAAAAAAATGAAATTGAGAAAATGGTCCAGGAACTCCTTAATGTAGGCATTATCCACCCTAGTACGATCCCTTACTCTTCTCCTGTAGTCATGGTCCTGAAGAAAGAAGGTTCTTGGAGAATGTGTCCTGACTTTTGTGCCCTCCACAACTGACCATTATGGAAATTTCCCATTCCTATCATTGATGACCTCCTGGATGAATTGAGTGGCGCCCAATTCTTTACTAAACTTGATCTTTGCTCGGGCTATCACCAGATACGTATGAAAGAGGCAGCCATTTCCAAGACGACCTTTCAAACTCATGAGGGCCACTATGAGTTTTTGGTCATGCCCTTCGGCTTGTGTAATGCCCCCTCCACCTTCCAAAGCCTCATGAATCATGTATTTCATCCCTTTCTCTGTCATTTTGTCTTAGTTTTCTTTGATGATATCCTCATCTATAGCAAAACTTGGACAGACCATCTTACTCATGTGGATCGAGTTCTCCATCTACTCTCTCAACACCAAATTTTCCTAAAACAGTCTAAATGTGCTTTTGGTGCCTCAGAAGTAGAATACTTAGGTCATTTGGTTGGCAAGGATGGCGTCAGGGTGGATCTGAAAAAGATTGAATCTATGCAAGACTGGTCGCACCCAAAGACTCTCAAAAGCTTGTATGGATTTCTAGGCTTAATAGGGTATTATCACAAGATTGTTAAGAATTATGGAAAGATTGCAGCACCTCTCACTTCTCTCCTCAAAAAGAACTCTTTCACTTGGACTCCAGTCATTGCTCAAGCTTTTCAAACCTTGAAGATGGCCATGTGCACCACTCCAGTTCTGGCCCTTCCTGATTTCACAAAGACCTTTGTGTTGGAATGTGATGCCTCAGGGAAAGGAATCGGTGTTGTCCTTATGCAAGAGGGTCGACCTTTGGCCTTCACCAGCAAGCAACTATCTGAAAGGAATCTAGGCAAACCCATCTATGAAAAGAAAATGTTGGCTATTCTACATGTCATTGATCTGTCGCGCCCTTATCTCTTGGGGCAATGTTTCCAAATTAAGACAGACCATCAAAGCCTCAAGTACTTTCTGGAACAATGCATTTCCTCCCCGGAGCAACAAAAATGGGTGACCAAGCTCTTTGGATATGATTATGAGATCATTTACAAGAAAGGCAAAGATAATGTGGTGGCGGATGCACTGTCTCAAAAATATGAAGAAGAAGGATCCCTTTTTTCTCTTTCCTTCATTGTACCCGATTGGCTCCAAGTTGTTCGCCAGGAATGGCTACAAGATCCCAAAATTTCGTATCTGATCCAGCAATTGCAGACCAATGCTCCAGCTCCCCCAGGGTACTCTTGGCTCCAGGATGAGCTTTGATACAAAGGCCATTTGTATTTAAGTAAACAATCAAAAATTAAATCCACGGTACTTTCTGAGCTTCATGCTACACCCACAGCGGGGCACTCCGGGTTCACCAAAACCTATGACAGGATCAAACGTTCTTTTTTCTAAGATGGTATGAAACAGGACATCCGTAATTTTTTCACTGAATGTGATGTGTGTCAACGCAACAAGGGAGAAACCATCAAATCTCTGGGCACACTACAACCACTTCCGATTCCACCTGCTATTTGGAAGGATATCTCTATGGAATTTATTACTGGCTTACCCAAATCGAGAAATAAATCAGTCATAATGGTGGTTGTGGATCGCCTTTTCAAGTATGCTCATTTTTGTGCTCTTCAACACCCATTTACTGCATCCACGGTGGCTCAAATTTTCATGGACCATGTCTTCAAGCTTCATGGCATGCCACACTCTATTGTTTCTGATCGTGACCCAACTTTCACAAGCAATTTTTGGCAAGAATTGTTCAAGCTAGAGGGCACCCAATTGCATCTCAGTACAACTTATCATCCCCAGACTGATGGTCAAACAGAAGTTGTCAACAAGTGTTTGGAAACATATTTGAGGTGTTTTGCCTTTGAAAATCAAAATCAATGGGCTCAATGTTTACCCCTAGCTGAATGGTGGTACAACACTTCCTACCATACAACTACACTCATGACTCCTTTTGAAGTGGTATATGGACAGAAGCCACCTTCAGTTCTCTCATACTTACTGGGTACCTCGAAGGTCCAGGCAGTTGACCAAACACTTACAGTTCGAGAGGATATTCTTCGTACCCTCAAAGAGAACTTGGTCATGGCACATAATTGCATGAAGCAACAAGCAGATCAAGGTCGCTCTGAACATCAATTTGCAGAAGGGGATCAGGTGTTTCTGCGACTACAACCATACAAGAAAACTTCCCTCAAGGATGAGCATTGTCAGAATCTAG
>ML795188.1:223426-237764 GCA_009831015.1 Picea engelmannii
CATCGCCTATGTCAGAGAACCATCAAGGAAGTGCTAGTCCAGTGGAAAGATACAACTCCAACAAATGCCACTTGGGAACCAGCTACCATTCTGCAGTAGTTTCCACATATCAAGCCTTGAGGACAAGGTTGTTTTCAAGGGGGAAGACATGTTAGGGTCCTAACTCGCACATAGGTAGAGAAATATATCCGGATGTAATAAAGGTCAATATTAATAAGGCCTTTCAATAAAATAGAATAAGGTGGATGTAAGAAGAAAAATAGAAGCTTCCGCTTCTAGAAGGATCTTCCTCTAGATGCTTCTCTTGATAAACATATTTAGTATAAATAAGGGTCGAGGGTATGAAAACCCTAGCTTGGAGATTATTGTAACAGAGCGCTGCTCGACTAGAGGTTGCCCCCTCAAAGATGCCCGTGAACATTGCTTTCTGAATCAAAGTGTTATTTTTGTTTTTATTCTTATATCATTTATGTGTTATTGTGGAGATTATGCTAATTATATTACTGTTATTCTTCCATTTCTATCCTTTTATTTATGTTCTGCATACTTTTTATATCTGGTATATTACATCATAATTGTTTGCATATGCTTGTGGGACTATTCTACACTTGTATTTGTTGATTGAGTTTTTTGGGTATTGATCACGTGAACTATTTATGTGTTCAGTATCTAGAATCCTTATGTTGATGTGATTTCTTATGAGTGCGGGGATGATTTTACAGTTTTATTCTTCAACTATTTGAGATGATTTATGGAATATTATGGTGCTAATATGTTTGGGTTGTCATTGATCCCGATTATTTTCGACACGAAATGAGAGCGGAGATATAATAAAGAAATGCACAAAGATATCGTTGATATCCAATAATATAACAAAAATATATCAAATATGCAACCATAAACACAGAGATACAGTAATACATGATTTCTATTAATGAAAGAAATGTACAGAGATTGTAAAAATACAGAGTGAAAGACTCACTAGAATGGTGGCACCTTATCTCTGAGAAGAGATGTGACGGATACTCGCATTCGCAAGAAGATGATTACAATGAGGCTCTGAAGGCATTTTTATAATAAATTGGAATGCCAAAAACCCTATACATCCAAAAACCTAACCCTAGGAGATGAAGCATCAAAAGTCATGTGGCCCCTGTTTGGGTAAGTTAGTACATCAACTTCCAGGGGTCGTAACTTTTTCATACGATCTCCATTTTAGGCGCATGATAGCCCATTGGAAAGGTATTGTCGAGGAGATTCATTTTGGAGGAAATATAGAAGGAACTTCTATATTTCTCCCCATTTTACCAAAAACGTCGTTTAGGGCCTCAAAATGGCCCCGAAAGTTAAAAACTGCTAAAAATAGTAAATTACCAAAATTGCCAGAAAATTGTTTTGATCCAGTTGGAAAAGGTGGGTGGCCACCGATATCCACCTAGATCAGTCATGAACTAATTCAGCTGCCTAGATATTATCTTTCACTGTACTCATTTCTACTAGTTTTTCTCCTAGGATAGGTTAAAATTAGATTATATTAGATTAGTTTATTTACAGTTAGATTAGCCTTAGGATTATTTAGAACTCTTTGGGGGGGGGGGGGATTTGTTGTCTTTCCCCTTTTATTTATTGTAATTCTAAGCAGAAACGAGGCCCATAAAATCGTGGGAAACGCTACCCCAAATGAGAGTAGGTTTGATTGAGACCCGCCATCGAGTGTTTTCCCTCATCTACTTGACAGTCCATTTGGACTCGTCAACATCTGATCAACAACTATGATACCAAACTTGATATGAAATTAATGCTAAAGGATTTTTTTATATACCCACTATTTCATATTCTTATGACCGATGTCTTAATTTCCTGCAATTGTGTTTAGAATTGGCTTCATTCATTAAAAATCGACACTAAAAGATAGAAATTTAAAACAAAAATTGAAAACACAAGAAATACTCATCAAATTGATAACGGAGTTCGCCCATATGGGCTATGTCTCCATGTCTACTTCAATTGATGATTCGATCCATTTAGAAAGATCCAAATTACATCATTTCATGCCTTCAATTCGTAATAAATTAGGATATGATGTCCTCTAGGAAGATAACAATGGATTCTTCTTGCAATTAATGAACACAAGCTTTCTTATTCTCTCACCAAAGGGGATTCATCTTCAAATTCTTCTAAATGGCCTAAATCTTGATTTGAGATTATCCAAATTCGATGTCATAGAAGAATACCTTGATGGCCAAGGGTTGACCATGATTGTTCTTTAGGAAGGTGGAAGCCACCAATTCGAACTCAATGTGTAATAGATCGAGGAAGAGCTCTAGCTTCTCCCACAACTGCACAACATCGAAGAAAATAAATGATGAGGGAATATGATATAAACTTGTTCTTTACATTCCAATAGATGGACAATCCTTTGTTGTGTCTAACTGCTTCCTCCCATTCTGAACATGCTCTACCCTTCTTATGCACCCAATACTTATAATGGAATGCATTCTTGAAGGTTTCCATGGAGAGAGGAGCATCATGATTCCCTTGATGTAGCCATTTTTCTCGTCGTAGTTGAGACTTATAAACCATTCATGTCCCTTCCAAAATCCTCTCATTTTCTCTATGCACAAATAATGTGACCCATATCTCTCATGACGAGCCAAGAAATCAATCATGTGAGCAATGTCATTGCAATAACTGAGTTGTTCCAGAGGAGGCACCATAAAAATGTGATCCACCCTTATCTCCTCTGCCATGACCTCCACAATTTCGTGGGTGAATTGATAGCGTGGATATTTCCCATATTGTTTTGGATTTGGATGCTTCCAATGACCAAACAAACCATTTGTTGTAGAATTTTCTGATTGGACCAGTTGTGGGAATCCTCTTGGATCATTTCCAAATTACTATTCTCTCTTGTCTTCAAATATGTAGACTGACATTGTGCTTCATTTTTTTCCATGCAACGGTTCACATGTAGGGAACCCTAACCATGTATAGCAGAATCCCTCTCTAGCATTAACTATTTTTTTTTTGTTAAATTGCAGCGATTGTTATTATATATATATATATATATATATATATATATAATGACTAGGTTTTATTTTTTCATTTATGCATTACAAACCTCAACTATTTTTCATTTTAATTTATTAACATTACATTATATATAATGTAATTGAAAGTGTAATTGAAAGTGCACATAACTTCTCTAAGTACAATTAGACATGAAAATAGAAAAAAAATATCAATAATGCTGAAATTGCAGTGTTGGTTTACATAACCATAATTTAGGTGACAAGCCAAATTTTACTCATTTCAATTATGTCTCAAGAAGATGTGAACAAAAAATGTAATATATGCATCCCCTGTATTTCAATCATAGTAGCAAGATTTGGCTGTATTGGTCCTTGCTATAAAAAAATTTGGTAGTGGTATGAAATTCAACTAACTTCTAACTTCCATATTGTACATATGTAGTACAACGAACATTCTTTTGATCGTATTTGATACCTATGACCTATAAACACACAAAAAAACAACCCATTAATATAAAAAAAAATTGTGTAGCTTGAGTGTGTCCAATGGGTAAGAACATGTGTTTTCTCCCTAGAGGTCACATGTTCAAAACCAAAGAGGGTAGAGTCTGTACATGTTGATCCATTGTGATAAGGCTAAAAGGATAAATGCTCCCAATTGAAATACCTCAACTCTTACTAAATTATAAATTATTGAATATCTAACTTGTAGTTTGTTAGATATATTCATGAATTATACCCATAGTTAAAAAAATATATCGAAAATATTTTTTTTTTACATTAACCACATAAGATAAACTAGGACTAGGACTATGTTTCCTCATCGCAAGGCATGAAGACCTTCGAATAGCATCGAGTATATCTAACTAATGTTCTATTCTTGTATCACCATACGCATTACATGGATTTAATATTTTTTTTTAATTTTATATTTTGACTAATAGTTATCCTTATTGATCAAACGTGTAATATTATTTTGTATGAAGTAACCATAAACACACATTCTAATGGTACAAGTTTTATTAATGGTAATGATTATTGTACGAATAGTTAAGCAAGAAATCTATGTGTTCCACTTGTGATCTTAGAAATCCCGACAAGGAGTAAAGTTTTATTTGACTTTATAGTTATAAAAATCCGTAATTTACACCACTAACAACGTTAGGGAATCATGTCTATAATGTTCGACAAAGACTCTAAGAACATCGAGTATAGAATATATATGGTCCACATTCCTTTTGCAACACCAATTTCCCAATGAAGAATTTTTGTCTGGGAAAGTGAGGAACATGTCCATTTCCGGTTGTTGAATCTCGTAGGCAATATAATCTATTGCTCATAATTCACCATTGAACTTTATTTTTCTCCACAAGTATATGATAGAAATGTATAACTTTAAGGGGTTTTGCCCTCATGTAGGTCAAGGTTTGTTGTTAGAGAATATAAATTTCTAATGCTTCATGATTTTCAATATTCTTATTGTCTCTGTAATGAACTGGGTTTGACTATTATTACTACCAACAATGGGATTTAATCCAAAAGAGATTGATTATGCATCATCATTATTTGTCATTATTAGTGATGGTATGAGAGATTGATTATATGAGGTTGATTTACTAACGTAATTGAATAAACCTCATTGAAGGGAGTGTGTCATTGAGTGGGCCTGCCATATAAATCCTGCCTTTTTGTCCATAAAGAGTGGAGGATTCAACACCACGGTTAGCCTTAATTGAATGAGTACATGGAGCAGAATCTATTTGGAGTCGAATGTAGTATAGGAGATGGATTGAGAAAACTCATATGAGCGAGTGGTCCATTGGAAATAATGGCCCCGCATGAAATTCCAAAGACCTCACCTCACCTCGACAAGGACATTATAACAATCATGACATGGTCGCGTAACATACACATAGTGGATACCATTGTGCTAAGGTTGACATGAAATTTATTGAAAACAAAATATTATGATGAATGATTTTGAAATTTTGATGATGGGTTGAAATCATTCATCTTTATGCTATATCCTAAAATATTGATGCACTAATTAACATGGTCCTTTACATATGAATTTTATTATATCAAATCATATCAATTGTGATTTTATTTTTGTGATGTAAGTGTTTATTTTTATGTAATATAATAATACTAATAATCTATTTTTAAGGTCATGGTCAAGTGAGACACCAAATTTTTCCATGCAACGGTTCACATGTAGGGAACTCTAGCCATGTATAGAAGAATCCCTCTCTAACATTAATACATTCTTTTTTTTATTATGACTAGGTTTTGGTTTTTCACTTTTACATTACAAACCTCAACTATTTTTCATTTTAATTTATTAACATGACATTATATTACACATATGAGACATAGTGTAATTGAAAGTGCACATAACTTCTCTAAGTACAATTAGACATGAAAATAGAAAAAAAATATCAACAATGTTGAAATTGCAGTGTTGGTCTGCATAACCATAATTTAGGTGACAAGCCAAATTTTACTCATTTCAATTATGTCTCAAAAAGATGGGAATAAAAAATGTAATATATGCATCTCATGTATTTCAATCATAGTAGCAAGATTAAGTTGTATTGGTCCTGTTGCAAGATTAAGATAATGTTCACTTAGACAGACCTGTTACTAAACATGAGATTTGGGATATTTTAAGTCCTTTTGCCAAAGACAAAAGTCCGGGCCCGGACGGCTGGACTATTGAGTTTTTTACTCTTTTTTCGATGTGGTTGGTGATGATTTATTAGATCTGGTCGAAGATTCCATTATCAGAGGTAAGATTCAAATATCTTTAAATTCGACCTTCCCGACGTTGATTCCTAAGGAGAACTCTCCTCGGACTTTTGGGGATTTTATACCTATTGCGCTTTGTAATCTTTGTTATAAACTGATTTCTAAAGTGATTGCCAACAGAATCAAACCCATTCTCTCGAGGGCTTTGTCAGCTGAACAATTGGGTTTCTTGAAGGGTAGACAAATCCTGGATGTCGTAGGGACGACGCATGAATGCATCCACAACATCAAAACAAAAAAACAAAAAGCCTTGTTTTTAAATATGGATTTGAAAAAGGCATATGATTGTGTTAGTTGGAATTTCCTTCATTTAATTCTTGTACAAACTGGTTTTAGTATTACTTCTATTTCATGGATCATTAGTTGTGTGACCAATGCATCCTTCGCGGTGCTGATAAATGCTGAGACCTCTGTTTTTTTCAACAGTGAATGTGGCCTTCAACAAGGATGTCCACTCTCTCCTTTATTGTTTATCCTTATTATGGAGAGTCTTAGAATTTTATTGAAACAGGGTCAAGAGGTGGGGAATTTGATAGGGGTAAAGGTTTCTAGAGTTGTAAAAATATTACACCTTATATTTTTCGATGATGTGTTCATCATGACAAAGGCATCAAATGAAGAATGGCTATTGGTAAAGAACATCCTGGATAATTTCTGTAGCGCCTCGGGCTTAAAAATCAACCATAGCAAATCTACTTTCCATCATGTGGGGGTTGAAGATGTTGATTTGGCGAGTTTTAAGGAATTATTTACTTTCAATTTCATGGAGTTGGCTTTGGGCTTTAAGTACTTGGGGTATTTCATTAAAGCGGAAAAAACCTATTTTGAAGACTGGAGATGGCTTCTTATAAAGTTTGAAAAATGGATAAAGCATTGGTGTAACTGTTGGTTAACCTTGGGAGGGTGGTGAATCTTAGCAAAGGTGGTTTTGGAAACTCGACTGGTTTTTTGGATGGCACTTGCGGCGGTTCCTGTCGCGGTTCTCACAAAGATCTGTAAATTGATCTTTGACTTTATTTGGACGGGGGGGCATAACGAACATGGTATACATCTTTGCAGTTGGGTACAAATTGCAAAACCAAAACTTTTGGGAGGCTGGGGGCTCAGGAACCTCTTCATCTTCAACTGCGCGCTAGCAACAAACTCACTGTGGAGATTCTTGATGGAGGACGAGATTTGGCACCGGGTGATCAAAGACAAATATCTCCCTTACACTTATGTGGCTACTTGGCTTATATATTCTCTGGTAATACAACCTTTGGCCTCTCACTATTGGAAAAACATGATGAAATCGTCGCCCCTCATCACCCACTGGCTAAGTTGGAAGCCCGTAAATGGTTTCTCTGTACTCATTGGGATGGATAAAATTCTAGGCATTGGCAACATATCTATACTATCTCAGGAGATTTTAATGGTTTTAAAAAATCAAAATACTTGCTATTTGTATCAAGCGGAGGCTCGATCATCCTGGGCTACATCACCGATCAGTGGAGGTCTAGTTAGGATTTGGGACTCACGGGAAATGTGGCTTTGGAATGGAAAAAATTTATAAGGGCACTTACCAGCTCGGGTGTCCAGCTGTGATCTGGTGATGATATATTAATGTGGACTGGTGGAGACCAGTCAGGACTACTCTCGGTTAAAAATGTTTACAATGTTAGCACTTAAATTCTGGCCACACCAGATCTCTACCTGGCGAAGATAGTTATGGACCTGGGACTTGGCATACAAAATTAAACTGTTCATTTGGTTAGCTTTGGAACGTAAAATCCTCACTTGGGACTCTTTAAAAAAAAGATGTTGGGTTGGCCCGAGCATCTGTTCACTCTGTTACAGGGATGAGGAGTCCATTTCACATCTTTTCATAAACTGTCCTTTTACTTTAAAACTATGGAAAAACTTACATTTTGCTTATAATCTTGTCACAAACTAGGGAGGCAATTCCTTAAACAACTTCTTTGAAAACTGGTTAAAGGTGGAAAAAGTTTACAAAACCTCACCAATAATTGTATGTTGGTATTTGTGGCTGGAAAGAAACAAATGTATTTTTTATAGTTGTTCACCCTCAACACAGAGGGTTAGTATTCAAATCAGAGGGATGATGAAGCCTACCAACTGCCAGTTACAATTAAGGACTCACAACAGGATTAAGAAGACACCAGACTTTATTTTGGATTATGTTTGTTGGTTTGATAGAGCTGCATAGAATAATGGTTTACTTTGTGGGGTAGGGGGTATTCTAAAGACTACAATTAGCACTACCTACAAATGGACTTTAAACTGTGGGCAGGGCACAAACACCAGGGAGAAACTCCTTGGGGTATGGGCATCTTTAATCTTAGCACATCGGTTAAACATTGCGCATCTACATGTCCTGGGGGATTCAAAGATTGTTATAGACTGGTTAAACCACAACTGCAGTTTACAAGTAAACTCTCTTTTGGGTTGGATGACAAAGATCAGAGAACTCATTCCTCTCTTCACCATCATCAAGTTTGATCGTATATATAGGGAAGAGAATATGGAGGTTGATGCTCTATCAAAACTTGCATTATAGGTACCGGAAGGAAGGATTTACTATAGCAAATGGCAGGATGTCCATGAGGGCCCCCCACTTTCTTTATGTCTCTATCCATGATTGACATAGTTGATGGACCGGTTTTCCTATTTGATACATCATACCTGATACTTTAAATTGTGTGTTTTGGTCCAAAATCAATACCGGATATCTATGTAATCTGTTTTTGGATAGTTTTTTGTTGAGGAGGGCAATAGACTTAGTTGTATACTCTTTGTAACTTTTGGGTGGGCCGTATTTCTTTGTTGTTATACTTTACTTTTGGACTTGGTGATATTTCAGTTCACATATTTTGGAGGGGGGTTATATTAGTAAGCTATGATTGTATATTGAGAACGACATATATTAATATATTGAGAAATTTTCTGCTAGAAAAAAAGTTGTCTTGGTCCTTGCTATACAAAAATTTAGTAGTGGTATGAAATTCAACGAACTTTCATATTGTACATATGTAGTACAATAAACCTTCTTTTGACCGTATTTGATACCTATGACCTATAAACACACAAAAAAAAAACCATTAATATCAAAAATATTGTGTAGCTTGAGCATGCCTAATGGGTAAGAACATGTGTTTGCTCCCTATAGATCACATGTTCAAAACCAAAGGGGGCTAGAGTTTGTACATGTTGGCCCATTGTGATAAGGCTAAAAGAATAAACACCTCTAAGTAGTACGCCTCAGTTCTTACTAAGTCACAAGTTATTGGTATATCTATCTTACGGGTTATTAGATATATTCATAAATTATGCCTATGTTTAAAAAAATATATCAAAAATATTTTTATTAACATTAACCACATAAGATAAACTAAGACTAGGAATATGATTCCTCATCGCAAGAAATGAAGACCTTCGAATAACATCGAGTATATCTAACTAATGTTCTATTCTTGTATCACCATACGCATTACATGGATTTAATATTTTTTATAATTTTTATATTTTGACTAATGGTTATCCTTATTGATCAAACGTGTAATATTATTTTGTATGAAGTAACCATAAACACACATTCTAATGGTACACATTTTATTAATGTTAATGATTATTGTACGAATGGTTAAGCAAGAAATATATGTGTTCCACTTGTGATCTTAGAAATCCCGACAGGATTAAAGTTTTATTTGACTTTATAGTTATAAAAATCCGTAATTTACACCACTAACAACGTTAGGGAATCATGTCTATAATGTTCGACAAAGACTCTAGGAACATCGAGTATAGAATTTGAATGGTCCACATTCCTTTTGCAACACCAATTTCCCAATGAAGAAATTTTGTATGGGAAAGTGAGGAACATGTCCATTTCCGGTTGTTGAATCTCGTAGGCAATATAATCTATTGCTCATAATTCACAATTGAACTTTATTTTTCTCCACAAGTATATGATAGAAATGTATAACTTTAAGGGGTCTTGCCCTCATGTAGGTCAAGGTTTGTTGTGAGAGAATATGAATTCCTAATGCTTCATGATTTTCAATATTCTTATTGTCTTTGTAATGAATTGGGTTTGACTATTATTACTATCAACAATATGATTTAATTCAAAAGAGATTGATTATGCATCATCATTATTTGTCATTATTAGTTATGATATTTGTCATTATTAGTTATGATATGAGAGATTAATTATATGAGGTTGACTTACTAATGTAATTGAATAAACTCCATTGAGGGGAGTGTGTTGTTGAGTGGGTTTTACATACAAATCCTTCTTTTTTGTCCATAAAGGGTGGAGGATTCAACACCATGGTTAGCCTTAACTGGATGAGTACATGGAGCAGAATCTATTTGGAGTCAAATGTAGTACATGAGATGGATTGAGAAAACTCATATGAGCGAGTGGCCAATTGGAAATAATAACCTTGCATGAAATTCCAAAGACCTCACCGCACCTCGACAAGGACATTATAACAACCCAACATAATCATGACATAATCTCCTAACATACACATAGTGGATACCATTGTGCCAAGGTTGACATGAAATTTATTGAAAACAAAATATTATGATGAATGATTTTGAAATTTTGATGATGGATTGAAATCATTTACCTTTATGCTATATCCTAAAATATTGATGCACTAATTGACATGGTCCTTTACATATGAATTTCATTATCTCAAATCATATCAAATGTGATTTTATTTTTGTGATGTAAGTGTTTATTTTTATATAATATAATAATAATAATAATTTATTTTTAAGGTCACAGTCAAGTCAGACATCAAATTGGTGTATGAGATCTCCTTGTTTGTGGAACAAGAGACTCCCTTTACATATCGATTTGACTATTAAAATCTATGAAAGTATACATACCCTATTCCTTTAGATTTAAACATATAACTTCCAAAAAAAAACACATATTCTTAATCATTAAACCCAATTAAATTATTAATATATATTTATAATTTAATTAATATTTCTCAATTATACACCAACTCCTTTAATAACTCACTAGCGAGTCTTTGTCTTTGCTGCTTAGTTATTCTCCGTGCATTCGGCTCTCACGTTAATAACTTGTTCCTCTAGTTTTATGAGAATTATGCATGTGGCCCCCGAAATAGACTCATCATATATTCGTCTCATGTACAAGTTTTATAATTTGTACGAGTCTTTGAAGACTCTTGTGTCCTCTATATAACTTTTTCTTTCCCTTTCGGTGAGTACGTTCTCTTAGTATCCTTTGTCCTCTTTATAAAATATTTTTTTTCAAGATACTTTATTTTCAAATGTAAAAGTGAATTAAAATTCCCTTTTATTTAATATTATATTAATTTTAATCTGGTTCACTTTTAAGTAAATAACATGGTTGTAAATCTATGTTAATTCAAGTGTATTAGGTATTAAGAAGAATCAATAAAATAGTTGAAATGAAACCCCCCTCTCTCACATATATATAATTTATTATTAATAACTCACATATATATAATATATATATAGTAATTTATTATTAATATTGTGGGTTGATAAAAAAAAACAATGAAAAATGTTACCAAACAAAATTGCATCATATTCCTTCTCTTCTAATAATTGATATGATTTCATTCTTTATTCTTATTTTTATATATTTAAAGATTTGTGAATGATTATTATATTAAATTTATTATGGTTATATTTTTAGTTTTGTATAATATATTATATTGGACCAATATATGTTGACGTTAATACCATAGACATGGGAAACATGTTACAATCTCTTTAGTACTAAGTTGTAAAGTGCACCTCACTTCTCTTAGTGCAAAGTAATTTGGTGCATTCATGTAAATGTTACTTATGACTTTACTGATTGTTCAATAATTTGTGTACCCTTCTAATCACCTCATTGATAGGATATTATCAATATACGTTTAGACACGTTCTTCAAAGAATGACCCATCCTTCTTCCTTCTTGTTTGTAAATCATCAAAAGTAGATTTAACTGTGTATGTAAAGGTATCGATATTCCTAGCTAAGAGATTCCACACTTTAACAATGATTCTCTACTTTTCATTTACAACTTTTTCACTAGCATATGTAAAGATTATGAGATTATGAATAGTAGCATATGTAAGGATTATGAGATTATGAATAGAATGACACTCTCATATTCACACATGCATATCTACCTAGAGGTATTAATATATACTCCTATTCTATGCTCATGTGTCACTCACCCAATGATGACATTGATACTTTTGTATCATTCTTCCGTGTTCGATAACTTTCCTTAAGACCCCTTACCTTAGCTTAGATGTGCGGCCTATTAGGGATGTCTAGTTCTTATGTAGGGTCCTTTACCATTTTTCTTCTTCCTGTCTTGGCATTTCATCACTAGTTTGGCTATGTTAAACTATTTCAAGCACTCACTTACTCTATAGGACTAGTTTGAGCTTTGAATCTCTTATTTGACCCATAGTGACTTTGGATACTTCATTTTGGGTCTTCAATGCCCTAGATCTATTTAGGGATATCTTGATGTTATTTTGGTTCCAACCTTGCATGCTTCTTGTTTCATCCTCGAGAATCTTCTTGGCTTTGTTTTCTCTCTTACCTTAGATGGTTAAACTCCTCCACCTCAAGGAAGGTTACAACACAACTAAGGCAAGGGAGGTATCAACTCTTCTAAGGGAACTTTGGGCCACCATTAAGCACTTCATTTTTATATTATTTTGTATGGTAGATCTAGTGTTATACATTGCATTGTATTAGAGATTGGGCACACATTTGTTTTGCAAGGAGGTTAAGCTACATGTGTAGGTTCATTTAGGAGGTGGAAGACTCTCTTGGAGGCATGCCAAAACTCCCTCTTTTAACCCATGTAGCTTCAACACCTACAGCATTGTTCTTTTAGGTGTGATATTTCATTTTCTCCTCAACTTGATTTTGAACATTTAGGTTAATTAGTTCACTAAATAAGATCGCTAAATTAATCGTAGTCTATTTTGATTTCCTTTGTTAGTTTTTTGTTGTCATTTATTTGATATGAACCCTAATCAAAGTATCATAATTAATCTATAACCCTAAATAACTAATTAATAATAAAATCCTACTTAATTTAGTGACATTTTCTCTTATATTTTCCCTTCGTCTCCTAAAATTTCTTGGTTATTTCCTAAAACCAAATGGCGACCTCACTCTCTCCTTCCTCCTTGTGGTAGCTTGATACTTCACTCTAATAACCACCATGCTACATTTTGATAACTACCTAAAGAATTCCAGCTCAACCCTTGCCTTTGAGAAAATTTTCTCCACTCTTATTTCAATTCTCTTCTCCCCTTGTACTATGGAATCTTGTCCTTATCTCTCCTCTAGTTCCTTTCATCCTAGGGTCAAGACCTCTATCCTCCAAACATGTTTAACCTATATCATCTTTCTTAAATGAATATTCCTCATGTAGTTGTCCAATTATGCACCAACTTCTCCATTTATGACTTCTTTAGGCATTGGTTGTTAGATGAAAAATAAAGATGGTTCCAAACAACTCCTTAGTGAGGGACACTTGTCTTCGGTCCCAAAAGGTTTTCAACGTGCTTAGTTATTCTTGTTCTTTCCAACCGTGTTATCTTGGTGCATTGGGCTCTCACGTTAATACCTTCTTCCTCGAGTTTGCGGCTCATTCACGTATATCTCCTTACGAGAATTAGGCATGTGGGCCCGAAGAAATAGACAAAAGTTTTGTCTCTAAAGGAAAACGCTTTAATGTCCTTTATACCCTTTATATACATTATTTTAGTGTCCTTTGTCCTCTTTATAAAAAATACATTATTTTCTCATACAAATTAAAACCCCTTACATTTAAATTTAATAGCATATAAATTTTATCCTCTCCCACCTCCAATCCGTTCATAGAATTTTAAAAATTAAAATAACAAGTAATTTGGTGCATCAATGAAGATGTCGTTTTCGAGTAATCCACTTATTATTGTTCACAACTTTTATTCTAATCTCGTCATCAATTTATAAGATGTTTTTTAAAAAAAAGAAAAAAAGATCGTAGTCGATTGGATTGGACACTCTCTTGAGGTAGGTGGGAATGGAATTTTGAAAACCTGTAACACCTTTGGTCGGCCTCTAATGGCGTCAGGGAATGGAATTTTGAAAACCTGTAACACCTTTGGTCGACCTCTAATGGCGTCAGGTTTTTTTTTAGTATGGGGCACGTAGTTTTCCAGAACTATTTTCTAGCTTCCTGTTTTTTCTAAGTTTCTTTGAAGACATGGGGCTCCTTTTGTTGGATCATGTTGTCATTGATGCCAATGGTTTGATTATTTGGGAGATTGTTGGATCGTACGCCATTGATGCAAATGGTTTGGTTTGATTGATGTCAAGTAATTGATTGATTGATGATTGATGAACAATGAATATGCATTGATGAGAATGATAGATGTCCAAGTGGAAACCAATTGATAAAGATGGATCATTGATATGATGCCCTT
>ML795188.1:238050-256007 GCA_009831015.1 Picea engelmannii
GACCCCCATATGATGGCTTGAAGCCCCAAAAGGTCAAAGAAGTCAAAGTGCTTGAAAAGAAGAAATCATTATTTAAATGATAAAGTAAAGTGACAAAATCAAGAAAGATTATTTAAATGATAAAATGAAGTGACAAAATCAAGGAGGAATATTTAAATGATAAAGTATTGGAGAACTTTCTATTCATGGAAAGTGGTTAACCCTAAAATAAGGAAAATAGGTTAAGTGACCTATAAATGGGTTAAGTAACCTGAAAATGGGTTAAGTAACCTAGAAGATGAAAGTATAAATAAGAAGCTAGGATCTCTTGTAAAATGAACATTTTGGTGAGAATCCTTTTTGTGGATCAATGGAGAGCTTCTTGTGAATATCTTTTGGAGTATTGATGGAGAGCTTCTTGTGAGAGCATCTTATTGGTGTGGATCTCTTGAGCATGATTGAAGATCTATTCTGAGGAAGAGAGCGAGAAGAGGATCTCATGAACGCATCAAAGTTTCGACAATGTCAGAGATCTTGATGGCAAAATTCTTGGATTCACAGAAAACCCTATTTTCTGATGTCCACACAGGCTGTCTATGTATAGGGTGCGTGTACACGTGCGTTGGCTATGTATAGGATGAGTGTACACGCGGGATGACTGTGTATAGGGAGCATGGAGTGGATAAAATCATGGAGATTTTTGTTTGAGTTGGTGCCAAGCCCCTGGATGATGAGGCAGGTTCCAGATCTGCATTCTATGGCCTCAGATCTATCACTGAGACACTGGTATGGTTACATTATTGTTTTGATGGATACTATTATTTGATGTGTTGTGAATGCTTAGGGCATTCTTGGTATGGCTTCTATGATGTGGTTTAGTTTGGTTGATTTGGTTGATGGAGTGAACAACACTCTTGTGATTCAGTAGTGACATGATTGCTATGGTATACTAGTTGTTTATACATGATTGAGATAGCATTCATATTGATTTGTTGTGGAGCATGAGCAAACTATTGGAGAGCTTGGATGTGTTGTGACTGGCTATGGGTCAGTTTGGACAGTGGAAGACATAAGAGAAAGTGATTGCAAGTTGAAGATGATCTGAGCATGTGAAGCAAAGAAAAACCCTAGTTGCTCATAAGCATACGCATGTTACATTATACACTAGCCGCGTTCACACGCGGGCTGTAGTGAGCCAGGGCACGTGCACACATGGGTTGCACTACTGACAGGTTCTGTACTTGTTGACAGATTGATATCTGTTGAGGATTGTTGCATCATCTCAGTTGATGCTGAGGGTGTAAGCTGAGTCTTGCATTATAGAGAAGGTGCTCTTACAGAGTTGTACTCTATTCAGTTGTTGTTGATAAACCCCAAGGATTGTAGTCTGTAATAAAAGGAAAATTGTACATACATCTTGTGTTCTCTGTGTTCATTGTGGTGATGACTTGTTGATGATATATTGCTAATATATGTTGCTGACATGTGCTCACATCTAACTAGTTATAAATGACAGCAATGGGTAATGAATAAATGTTGAATGTTAATTGATGAGTTTTTGTGCAAGAGGGAAGTTTTGGGAAAAATAGCCCCACACTCATTCACCCCCCCTCTAAGTGTGGTAGGTGTGTCCAACACCTTTACTATGGGATATTAAGTGATGGTCATTTTTACTAGTGTTTTGTTTTCATTGATGGTCGGTCCCCCAGTTTTAGTGATTGTTTTTTATTTTTGGAGGAACCTTCTGGTAGTCTGGCCCTATTTTTTACTTGTTTGGTGGGGTCCGTATGTCACTAGCCGGAGGCTTCGATTCTGATTTATCCTCTGTCATTCCACTTACTCTGGTTTTGTCGATGTTGTTTATAACTTGTCCTCCTCTTTTGACTTCCTTAACTATTTAACTACTTTCTCTCTCCTCTATATTGGACCCGTGGCTACGTTGGTATTCACCACCGAGGAGCTTTTACTGCGGAAGCTAGGTGGCGAGGTTGTTTGGTTTTAGTGTGCTTAGATGACGAAGGAGGCCACCAACGCACTCTTGAGTGCAGATGATGAGGAGGCTTGGGAGAGGGCGGGCCTCTTAGGCCTACCCCCCTCACATTTAAATCCAAAACTTCACACTATCGAGAATTTATTACCCTTAGAACCATCGCCTCCCTTAGACCCTACTCTTACTCGCCACATTGTTTTACCACCTTTTGTTAGTTCTACGGGTTTCAGAGCTCATGCTCCTATTGTTCACTCTGTGGTTAGTGTTCCACATCCGAGTTCTGTAGTAGGACTTACATAGTCTGTTGAATATACTTTGAGAACCACTGCTAAGTCGGGTTCTCAGAGACCTTTCACTAAGAAACTATGGCCTCCTAACCGGTCGAGAAGAAAAATGATACTGGGGGATGACCTCGGTTTGGAGGAAGTGGCTAACTTAGCTCTGAATGCTTTGGTTGGGCAGTTTTCATACCATCGTAGGTGTACCACACCTCTTTATAACTGAGTAAAGACCCATTGGTTTCCTGTTTTGGGCTATGTCCCAAAGGTATTTTACCTCCCGCGTGGCTAGTTTGGTTTCAAATTTCATTCGCCGGAGGATGTTGCTAAGATTTTAGAGGGACTATGGCCATATGATGGTGGTAGTATCATGCTAAAACGTTGCAGGATCTCTTTCAACCTTGCACAAGACTACTTTTAGTTTAGACACCTGTGGGTACTCTTACCCGGTCTCCCGCTAAATTTCTGGAGTTCAAAGGCTCTAATGGTGATTGGAAATTCTATTGGCCAATTTATTGGTGTGGATGAACAAGTGCTTGGAGCTCCTGACATAAAATTGGGCAAAATTTTAGTAGAGGTGGGCATTCACTCGGGGTTGTTGGAGACCCTTGACATTCAGTGGAGAGACCAACTGTATTCACAGAGGCTGGATTGCTTGGGCCTCCCCTTTCACTACACATTGTGTCGTAGGATTGGACACTTGAGAAACTTCTGCGAGGGCATAGTGGATGAGGAGGAGTCGGAAGATATTTGTCCTCAAAAAATTTAAAGATGTGATTCACCTGCTGTGGACTCCATGGGTCATGATTTTCCTCTGTTTGGGACGCAGGACTATCCATCTTTCTCGGATTCTGAAACACTTATAGGTAAACTCATATCTATATGTCCTTTTTTGTTTCATTCTCTGACCTCTCTGGAAAAGATAGTTATGGATGCTTCCTATCCGGAGACTAGTATACATGTACAATCCTCCTTATTCGAGCTGACTACTAAAACAAACTCTTTGGGCCTAGACTCTTGTGATCCTAGCCACTCGGGGGATAAGACACAATCGGTTAAACCTCCTTTCTCTCTTTCTCGAGAGGTGTCTAGGAGGTCCTCCCCTATTACTAGCACCCTACTTGGGATGGGATCCCACACTACTGGTTCTATTGCACACTCGGAGGTTATTTCTTTAGAGGCTGAGGAGGGGGTTAAGGAAAATATTATACTCTTGGGTTTTAGAGAGGAGGAACCGGATGACTATACTCTGGCGGAGACTTTGGATACTTTGGTGCCTCTTCTTCGTGAGGTGGGGGACCCTGTCCCCCTCGTAACTTTTCAAGGAAATTATGTGATCACTCCACCCTTATATTCTGAATTGTCCTGTAAACCGAGGGAAGGTAGTGGGGGGGCTAGGTCCAACTATGCTTGGTCTAGAGGCTTGGGTTTTGAGACCTCTCCTATTAAGATGAGGAGTGCTCATAAGAAAGCCACTCTTCTTCCTGTTACACTTGATGCTACTACTAATTATGTTTCCAACACTAGGGCGCATAGAGGATTAAAATCCCTTGCAAGGGCTTAAATATGATACTTCTCTCTCTAAATGTCAGAGGGGTGGGAGGTTCCCTGAAATCTACCTCCATGTGTAGATTAATCACTAAAGTCAAACCCAACATTATATTTTTACAAGAGACACTTGTTGTTGAGGAAAAGGCTCAACTATTTATGTAAATTTTTTTTTACAGTTGGTATGTGTGTGTTGTTAGTTCGGTTGGTACCTCGAGTGGTCTCTTGGTGGCTTGGGACCCTAACAAGTTCACACTAGACCCTACACTGTGTGGTGGGGGAATTTTACTTTCGGGCATCTCTTTAGAAAATCAAAGAGTTGTTAATTTTCTAAATGTTTATGGTCCTTGTAGTGAGAGACTTTTATTTTGGGTTTGTTTGGTGACAAAAGGATTGTTAGATGCTAAAAACTTGATACTTGCAGGAGATTTGAATTTTACCGCAGATGCAAATGAAGTCTGGGGGTCAGCGACACACCTAGAAAAACATGCTAACTATTTTGTAGAATTGATCAAGGAATATTTGTTGGTTGACCTGTCTCCAGATGTTTTGGTACCTACATGGAGGAATGGCAGAGTCAGGGGCGCATGCATTGCTAAAATATTGGATCACATTCTAGTTGTGAAAATCCTTTTGTTAGCTGATGGGCGATATCGATCCTGGGTTGAGCTCCCTTTCATATCTGATCATGCACATGTGATAGCACAATTTAATTTCACTCAGGCACAGGTGGCCTATCTGTTTAAGTTAAATCCAACTTAGTTGGTGGAGACAAAATTTTCTTTGATCGTGAAAGATGTTTGGAAGGATACTGTCTTCTTGGAGGAATTGGACATTCAACATAGAATTGTATGGAAATTGAAGACACTAAAGTCCTAAATTAAAGCTTAGGCAAGGCATAGTCAGCGCGTAAAGCTTCACAAACTGGAAACACTGGAGGAGGACATAAGTTGGGGATATTCTGGTCTATCTAGAGATGGGTTAGACATCGCTATTGATTTACACTTGAAAACTTTAGAATCAGAGCAAAACGATATTCTTAAAATTGAAGAGTAATATTGGCGACAAAAGAGCCGTACCACTTGGCTAAAATGTGGTGATCGTAATACTAAATACTTTCACAAGTTTTCCAATGCCAGAAGAAATCAAAAGCGTATTTGGGAGATAGATGTTGAAAATGGTCAGACCATTAGAGGACAGGAGGAGATCAAAGGAGAGGCTTCTAAATATTTTAAACAGTTATATGGTGCAGATGGTTCCAGGGCTCTGATGGAACAAGTTAATTTAGCCAGAATTTTTCAATGATTTGTGACCGAGGAAGATAATGTACTTTTAGATAGACCTATTACTAAACGTGAGATTTGAGAGATTTTAAGTCTCTTTGCAAAAGACAAGAGTCCGGGCCCGGACGACTGGACTGTTGAGTTTTTTACTCTTTTTTTCGATATGGTTGGTGATGATTTATTAGATCTAGTTGAAGACTCCAGGATCATAGGTAAGATTCAAAGATATTTAAACTCGACCTTCTTGGCGTTGATTCCCAAGGATAACTCTCCTCGGAATTTTAGGGATATTAGACCAATTGTGCTTTGTAATCTTTGTTACTAACTGATTTCCAAAGTGATCACCAACATAATTAAACCCATTCTCTCGAGGGCTTTGTTAGTTGAACAATTGGGGTTCTTGAAGGGTAGACAAATACTGGATGTTTTAGGGATGACGCATGAATGCATCCACAACATAAAATCAAAAAAACAAAAATCCCTAATATTAAAACTGTATTTGAAAAAGGCTTATGATTGTGTTATTTGGGATTTCCTTCATTTAATCCTTGTTCAAACCGGTTTTAGTGTTACTTCTATTTCATGGATTATGAGCTGTGTGACCAACACATCCTTCGTGGTGCTAATAAATGGGGATACCTCGATATTTTTCAATAGTGAACGTGGTCTTCGACAAGGTTTCCCACTCTCGCCATCCTTATTATGGAGAGTCTTAGTATTTTATTGAAACGAGGTTAAGAGTTGGGAAATTTGATAGGGGCAAAGGTTTCTAGAGTTGTAAAAATATTACACCTTATATGTGTCGATGACGTTTTCATCATGGAAAAGGCATCTGCTGAGGAATGGCTATTGGTAAATAATATGCTGGATCAATTTTGTAGCGCCTCGGGATTAAAAATCAATCATAGAAAATCTACTTTCCATCATGCGGGGCTTGAAGAAGCTGATTTGGCAAGTTTTAAGGATTTATTTAATTTCAATTTCATGGAATTGGATTTGGGCTTTAAGTACTTGGTGTATTTCATTAAAGTGGATAAAACCTATTTTTAAGACTGGAGATGGCTACTTATAAAGTTTGAAAAATGGATCAAGCATTGGTGTAACCGTTGGCTAACCTTGGGAGGCCGATGCATATTAGCTAAGGAAGTATTGGAATCCCAATCGAATTTTTGGATGGAACTTGTGATGATTCCTGTCGCGGTTCTTACAAAGATCCGTAAGTTGATCTCTGAGTTTCTCTGGATGAGGGCCGCAAAGAACATGGTTTACATATTTGCAGTTGGGTAAAAATTGCAAAACCAAAACTATTGGGAGGCTGGGGCCTCAAGAGCCTCTTCATATTTAACTGGATGCTAGCAGCAAACTCACTTTGGAGAGTCTTGATGGAGGACAGGATCTGGCATCAGGTGATCGAAGATAAATATCTCCCTTACACTTCTGTGGCTACTTGGCTTAGATCAGCTTTGGTAACACAACCTTTGGCCTCTCACTTTTGGAAAAACATGATGAAGTCATTGCCCCTCATCACTCACTTGCTAAGTTGGAAGCTTGGAAATGGTTGTATGGTACTAATTGGGCTGGAAAAAATTCTAGGCATTGGCAACGCTTCTTTACTTTCTCAGGAGATTTTATTGGTTTTAAAAAATCAAAATATTCGCTATTTTTATCAAGCGAAGGCTCAGTCATCCTGAGGATTTATCACTCATCAGTGGAGGTCCAGTGAGGATTTGGGACTCACCGGAAACATAACATTGGAATGAAAAAATTATATAAGGGCACTTATCATCTCAGGTGTCCAGCTGCAACCAGGTGAAGATATATTAATGTGGATTGGTGGATACCAGTCAGGACTTTTCTCGACAAAAAATGTTTACAATGCTTTAGCACTTAATTTCTGGCCACAACAGACCTCTACTTGGCGAAGACAGTTATGGTCCTGGGACTTGGAATACAAAATTAAATTGTTCTTTTGGTTAGTTTTGGAACGTAAAATCCTTACTTGGGATTCTTTACAAAAAAGAGGTTGGGTTGGCCTGAGTATCTGTTCACTCTGTTACAGTGATGAGGAGTCCATTTCACATCTGTTCATAACCTGTCCTTTTACTTTAAAACTGTGGAAAAAATTACAGTATACGTATAATCATTCCATAATCCGGGGAGGCTCTTCCTTAATCGACTACTTAGAAAACTGGCTAAAGGTGGATTTTTTTTATAAATCCTTACCGATAATTGTTTGTTGGTATTTGTGGTTGGAAAGAAACAGATGTATTTTTTATAGTTGTTCTCCCTCAATACAAAGGGTTAGTATTAAAATCAATGGGATGATGAATCCTACCAACAATCAGGTTTAGATAAGGACTCATAACAGGATTAAGAAGACTCCAGACTTTATTTTGGAATCTGTCTGTTGGTTTGATGGAGCATCACAAAATAATGTGTTACTATGTGGTGCAGGGGGTATTCTAAAGAATATAGGTAATACTACCTATAGATGGACTTTAATATAGGTAATACTACCTATAGATGGACGTTAAATTGTGGGCAAGGCACAAAAACTAGGGCATAGCTCCTTGTTTGATGGGAATCTTTAATCTTAGCACATCGGTTAAATATTGCACATCTACATGTCCTGGGGGATTCAAAGATTGTTATAGACTAGATAAATCTCAACTGTAGTTTACAAGTAACCACTCTTATGGGATGGATGAAAAAGATTAGAGAACTCATTCCTCTTTTCACTAACATCAAGTTTGATCATATATACAGGGAAACGAATATGGAGGTTGATGTTCTATCAAAGCTTTCATTACAGGTACCAGAAGGAAGGATTCACCACAACAAATGGTAGGATGGCCATGAGGGCCCCCCACTTACTTTACGTCTCTATCCATGATTGACCCCATTTGGTGGTCTGGTTTTTTCTACTTGATACATTAGACTTGATACTATCTTTGTGATTTTTTTTGGTACTATATCCATTCTGGATATCTATGTAATCAAATTTTGGATAGTTTTGCTGAGGAGGGAAATAGCCTTAGTTGCTATACTCATTGAGAATTTTTGGGTGGGTTGCATCTCTTTGTTGTTTATACATAATTGTTGGACTTGGTGATTTTTGTTGATCACAGTTCACTTATTATGGAGCGGGGTTATATTTGTAAGTCTATGTTTGTATAATGAGAACAACATATATTAATATATTGAAAAATTTTCTATTGGAAAAAAGAGGGTCACTTTTTATCCTGAAGCAAAATAATAAATTAATTTCACTTGGGGATTAAGTGAGGCCATGAACAATGAAATAGAGGCATTGACATTGATTTAATGGTTCATGATCCTTAATAAAATACAACTTATAGTGGTCAAGGATTCTATTGTGATAATATGTGATATGCATTATCAAATTACTACACAAGATATTTGGTTGAGTAAGATAGTCAACAAAGCTGTCAATTGAGTGTAGCTTGGATGGTTGTGAGGAATGATTGTTATCCTCCCCACTCGGGTTCAATTCTCATAATGAAATGGATAAAACTCATAATGAGTATGTTGTAATGGCTTCGAGCCTATATGTATTGGAAATTTTCTTTGATTCTTAATTGAATAGCAAGGCAATTGCTATTTTCGGGGGAAAATATTGCTTCCTGTGAAAAACAAAATATAGTCAACAAAGCTCAAAGACTTGAGAAAAACTTTGAATCCATTCACTATTATTAGGTTCTTAGACACCATAATTCTTGTGCATATATGCAGGCAAACAAAGTGGTTAATAATAAAATGGCAATGGAAAGGATAAATGGAGGGGTCAATACCAAGATTGCCTCCCATAAAATACTTGTTAATCTCAGTACTAAGGTTGATGAACGTGCAATCAAGGGAATAGTGGTGCTTATCAAAGGAGGCAAGTAAATAACATTAAAGTGCCTTAATCACCACATACTCCCACACACTTCTTCCCTGAAGGTCTCATTTATCAACTTTGTGAGGATGGAATGGCTAAGTTCACGTGGTATTATGAGTTGACGAGTTTAGAAATTGTTATTAGTCTCAATTTTTTCCTTTTATTTTTAGTTTGAACCCTAAGAATGGGATATTTCTTGAGGTGTAGTTTGTGTAGCTTAGTTCAATTTATGGACTGAAAATTGTCTTGTGTGTCATATTTGGAAGTTGTCTTGAACGATTGGCTCATGTTAGAAGTAATGGAAAACACTCATGGACACTTTGAACATTGTGCAATTTGTAAGAAATATAATTTGCATAGAGGAATCGATTTGAAATGGAATCGGAAAATTGAGTGGTTGTAAGTCTTAATACATTCAAATGCAATTTCATAATTAATGAATGTTAGATAATCTATTAAAGACAATGAAAATGTAAAAGTAAATGAGATAAATAAGAGGAAAAACAAGAATTAAATAAAATAGAAAATGAAAATAGGAGATAAAACACCAAGGAATGGGAAATCAAAGGTCAAGCATGTTGTCCTTCCAATTATTCTAGCTCTCACTATTCCTTCTTGTAGTTTCACTCTCAAAGGGGCTCTTGGCCAGAAGGACATAATGCAAAGAAGAAGGAGTTGTGTGAATTGTTGAATGGCAATAAAGTCATGAACTTCATTGTAATAAGAGATTGTTGAAATGAAAAATGAACAACCATTCAAAGTTGTTTTCCAATTTAGGTTTATAGGGTAAAATGTTCATGTTTTTTTGGTGTGTTTGATTTTACTTCTATGTGTAGTTATGTGTTAAGTTTGTATGTTAGTGTAATGGCTACTCTATATTTAAATTGTGGCTTGAGGTTATTTTAATGGCATGAGAAGCCATTCTCAATTGTATTCATATAGATTATTTCATGGTTTCATTCTCCATGAACAAATGAAGAACACCTACAACTCTATACCACCCACCATTCATTTTTCTCTAAGGTTGAAGATCCATGGTTGTTATGAATTGATTGTATTTGGAGAGCTTATGTTCAAAAAAAAATAAAAATCTTTGTCTAGTGTGAATAAAATAATCTTTGAATTACCAACTATTCCTTTTACTATGAGAACTGAGATCAAGGGTTGTCAAGAGATGGTTGTTTCAATTTAATAACTAATTTTATAAATTGAATAATTAAGAACAACACAAATTCAATATTGAGATCATTGGGGATAAAACCCATCATATACACTACGCATTCTTATGCCCCATGGTCATACACTATGATTGAAGGAGAACTAGAAGTCATATACAACACAAGCATCTTCACTAAGCTATATGCAATAATTAGAGGATATCTAGAGACTATGCACGGGTCATACAAGCTATACGTGGCTCAAGAACACTTCCTTTCATCTCCTCGAGGTCATACGAATGGTGGCTAATGCATTTCGAGATACATTGGGTTGTGTATTGAGTGGTGGAGCTTGATCGTTAAGAATTTAGTGAGACCATCAAGTTATTAAATTGATTTTTCCTCCAATTAATTAGACATCAGGTAGACTTGTCTTATGGACATAATGTTTATGAAGCCATCACATGCATGCTTAAAATAGTTGTATTTAAGATTGAATTGGATCTTGAATATAAGTGCAGGGAACCCTCATTGATCCATATTATTTTGAGAATGAAATGAAGGCAGATATATAACAATGAAATATATAGAGAGATTGCAATAAACATAGAAATATAGTAATGCACAATTTTTATTAATGAAAGAATCTACAGAAGCTGTAAAATTACAGAGTGAATGACTCGCTAGAATGGTGACAACTTATCTCTGAGAAGAGATGTGATGGCTATGCTCATTCACAAGAATATGACGATATTTACAAAGAGAATATAAAGGCCTTTTTAACATAAAGAAAATACAAAACCCTAACCCTGAAAGATGAAATGGCAAAAGGTTTGCGAGCCCCAATGGGGGTAGTTGGTACGTCAACTTCCCAAGGGCATAACTTTTGCATACGATCTTCATTTGGGGCGCACGATAGCTCGTTTGAAATTTCTATTCGAGGAATACACATTTTTCCATCACACTTTGGCTAAATCCTATAGTGTGATTGTGGTGGGCCCAAAAAACATTGTTTAGGGCCTCTAAAGAACCCTAGAAGTTTAGGAACCAAAAAGCTGTAGAAAAACTGCCCAAGTGGAAACCCTTGTTTGAGACAGTGGAATAGGTGGGTGGACATCGATTTTTGCCTAGATCAATCCTCCCCCCTTAGGAAGCAATGGTATCCATTGCATGAAGTCACCAGGGAAGATGTTTTTGAATCTGAACCTTGGTGAGTTGCTTACCTTGCTGAAGAAGTTGTCCTGGTTAGCTTGTTGAAGGTTGTTATGAACTTGCTGTTGGAGGGGTTGGATCTGTTTAACCAATATGGCTGCATGATATTCCATAGTGTGGGAGGAATCTGTCAGTGAAGATGAAACATGAAGAACATGAAGGGATTTATCATAACTTGGTTTGACTGGCAGGGATAATTTTAAGGATGGAAATTTATATAAAAATGTAGAAACATGGGCTAATCTTACTATTCCTTAATATGCAAAGTGTAAAATGTTTGGTGATAGTTTTGTAAAAATATTCAAATCTCTAAGGATTTTATATAGTTTCTATAAAATTTTGGTGATTTTTAAGGTAAAATAATTTATTCTATGGAATTTGAGCAAATCGTTTTTAGAAAAAACAAAAAATGATGAATCCTTTTTGGTAAAAACCATGGAAAATTAGCCCATTTGCGAAATTTAGCCCTTTAAATCATATATGTTGAATGGGCAGTGTGGAGGCACCCTCGTAGGTGCAATAGGAATAACTTGGTGCTCTTCTACAATCTTGTTTATCTGCTTCTACTAGATAGAAGGGTCTTGGGCCGAGGCTGCAGTGGTTGCAATGTTCTTCTCTTTTGATTAGGTTGTGAAGAGGCTAAACTTTGCGGCATGAGAGATTACTTTGCAACACTGTTTTGTCGGTACAATAGTCGAAAATACCTCTGGTATCATGTAGGGATGACCCCCCAGAGTAAAAATGACGCTACGAGGTTGAGACTCATAAACAACATGACACCTCCACATATATGGTTGGCCTAACAAAACATCACAGACTTCCGGTGGGGAAACATCAGACAATACCTCATCCTTGAAGGGACTACAAGGAAAATACCCTCTAGCAAAGGTTTTTAGTGTTTCAAAATTGGCAAAATTTGTCAAAACAACCTCCACGAAAAAAATCATTTTTGGTAGCAGATGTTTTTGCGGAGATTATAACAGAACTTCATTATAACTAAAAAAAACTAGGTAGGTAGAGGTTGTAGCAGATGTTTTTCTAGTTGGTGTGCTTCATGTTCTATACACACCGACGCGTTATTAAACATAAAACACCGGTGCCCACATTACTTGAAAGCACCAGGCCAGTCCTAAAATATTGGGGCATTGGTGTGTGTATACAAAATACCGCACCAGTGCTTTAATAAAAACAATGCACAAGTGGAATCTATGATACCAAGCACTGGTGCATTCTATAACTTAAAGCACCGATGCTTATAATTACAAGAGGGCACCAAGGCTATCCAAAAAAGATTGGGGTATCAGTGTGCTTATAAGTAATAACGCACCGGTGCCTTAATAAGAATAAGGCACCGAGCGAATCTATGATACCATCACCGATGCGTTAAAAAGAAAACCCTACCAGTGCATGATATTCAAAACGCACAGATGCGGAAGTGCGATACAAAAGCACATATGCGTTTAATAATTAAACACACTAATAAAGGTTTTTTATTATTATAATTGTTGGTTAAAATAATATTAAGATTGGTGTTGGTTCCTTGTATATCATCACCGATGCAAATTTAGTTATGAAACCGGTGCGTTTGATCTTGAAACGCACCAGTGTTGTTTATCAGTAAACACACAAGTTGTCATTTTCTCTTTTTAGAAGCATCGACCTGTGATAGTGCACAATTATTTTTATTTTTTAATTCCATTGTTCAAAAATTGACATATATATTATAATAATATTCATATAAATTGAATTTTGATTAGTGCATTTGGATATGATGTTTGGATTAATTTGTTATATCATTAGATTTTTCATTTCTTCATTATAATATTTAATCATTCATATATTTAATTAGTGATGTAACAATTCAAAGCAACATTGGACAACACAATAGAATAAAATAGAACATAGGCTCTTTGTCATACAAAATTGGTTGAAATTGATTGGTAACCCCTTGTCTTTCAATTGGGACACTATGTCCATTACATTAAAAACAATGTCTGATTTTCACAGACAATTATTTCAAAAAATAAAACATCTTGCATTGAAATCCAAATATATTGATCATCATTATTCATTGGAACTGTTGTTAGTGCTCGAGATACTTTCGTGACTTGGGTTATTTGGTTGAACCTTTTGTTGATTCTCTCGATTGTTTTCCTCTTATTCAAATGATTCCATCTACAAAAATAAAAATAAAGTGTAATGAGTGTATCTACATTGGTGGTAATAATGAAAATTGAAATAAATAATATACATGAATGTAAATTGAAAAGTGACATACCATAGAAAGAATTGAGTCTTGAATGATACACATTTTTTCAAAACCAAATCTCGTGTCTTCTGTCAACAACTCTTATGTTGTCACATTTCCATACTTTGTTTCCTGCAAGTTTTATACCCCATAATAAATCATAGATTTAATATAAAATATTTTTTTGTTCCATTAATTATAAAATGGGAGAAGTAAAACAACATAATATACTTACAAATTCCACAATTAATTTTTGATATGCTAACATATACTCACAACCCTTACTTAACCCAATGTCAATCAATTCTTGTGATGGCTCTTCTTTGTATGTTAACACTTGTTTGAATACATTCAAGGATGGTTGTTGTAAAAGAAATTAAAATATACAAAAATGAAATCCTAAGTTAATGTTATAAGGAAATAACAATTACTCACAAACTTTGCTATCAACCCTTTTCTTCCTTGTCGTCCTGTTTTATGTGTTGAGTGGGTTCCATTTTGTTTTATTTTCTGCAAGAAAATGCTTGAATACTAATATTTAATGCTAATTTATTTATTTATATGTACCTAATAGAAAATTTCAATGATTTCATACATTTTAAGAACATTGTTGTTGAGATGACTCCTCCTACGATGCAATTATGTTCATTTCTTTTACCATCTCCTTGTACACTTTTTCAACATTTTTACTGACATATTTTGGATATCAGCTTGTTGATCCTTTGGGATTTCCATAATCTTCCTAAAAAAAGTAACATGACAATAAACTATTTTTATATTGATATATGAAAACTAAATATAACAAAATTCACATTAATAAAGAAATAGTTTCTAGTAATATATACATATTCTAGAAAAAACATTTTTAGGAATATTACTTTTTGAACGATTCTTTTTTGTTGTGGTATGTTTTTACTATTGCAAGTGTGACAGGTCTCATTGACCATTTCTCTAGAAATGCTTCATGTAGTTTAGATATAACCTGGTTCTTCAAATAATTGGATTGATTTCTATATTGTAAGTGGAAAGTACATCTATATGTTCATTCCACTATATCCCTCATAGTTTTGTAAAAGTTTTTCCCCCTTTCATTAACCTCCAACACCGCCCTAGATGAGTTAAGGACCAATTCATCATCATTTACATCTTCTATAATTTTTATTTTCTTAGGACAACATTCCATTCCTTCGTTGTTGGTCTCTGTAGAACATTAAACATATATGAATTAATAGATTGTTTAAAACATGTTATTTAATATTTTTAAGTATATTATTAATGAAAATTCAAAAAATAACTCATATTGAATATAATTTTTTCATTCACCCGATTCTTCCTTTTGCAATTTTTCCATCAAGCTTTTACTCTCTTCTGCACTTAGATCACAAATAATATTATCGAGCTTCTTCATTTTATGGCTCTACAAGATACACACTAACCAATACATAATAGTTAAACTTACATATAGTTCAAACATATTAATTTTGTATAGAATTTACAAAGAACTTGCCTTTTTAACATATTAAGTTTTTATAGAATTTACAAAGAACTTTCCCTTTTTGCCTTATCATTTTGTCGATTAGAATTTTTTTTACTTGAACTATTCTCACACATTTTGTTATCAACATATATCCTGTACCATTCAATACATAAGCTATTAAATATATTTTATAAATAAATCACATAATTTTTTGCAAAAATAAGGTTTCCGGTGTGCTTTCATAATATAAAAGCACTGGTGTGTTCCATATATGAAACACAACGATATCAAAAATAGCTTTTTAAAAAAATATAAATTACAATGGTGCGATATGTATCGTTATCAACATCGCTCCAATAGAAAAAAAAATGATAAAAAATACCATGAAAAAAATAAAATTACACATTGATGAACAATTGTTTTTTAATTATGTTGCAGCATTACCGATGTGTTTTATTCAAAAGCGCACCGACACGTTAGATTCAATTAAGTGCACCGATTAATCGAAACAATTTAAAAAAAAACCGTGACAAGGCCGATAGGGTTTGGATCTGATGCATCACATGTCAAATGCCTTTTATATGGAAACATAAACCCATTAAATCTAAAATGCCTAAAATGAAAAACTATAATTATGAAATGATAGAGGGATTTAAACCCTAAGGTGAAATTTTGCAGTCACATAAGCAAGAAGAAGCAAGGGTTTAAGGTCAATATGAATTTATTTTATTTTATTTTTCTGAATTTTAATTAAATCTAAATAGAGATATGATGCAGACGAGGTCCGACCTATCACCCACAGGGTCTCTCCACCTCAACCTCCTCCTCACAGGATCGTTCTCAATCCCTTTCTGCTTCTGAGCTGAAGCGGCTCCTTAGATTCCCTGTTGGAATCCCTCTGCAAATACCCAATCCACAGGTCCTTTCTCACTTCCTCACAGTTTTAGCACTTGACCGTGGTTATCTCCGACTCTGTATCGGGGTTCGGGGTTTCGCGGTTCTCGCTGTTGAGAACTCCTCACCTCCGATTCTCCGATGAGCTCCTTTTTCTTCTCTCGCTGGCCCTCCAGGCTCAGCTCCTACCATATGAACACTACTTCCGCGACCGTGGCCTTACCTCGCAACCTCGCAACCTCGTCGGTTGAACCGTCAAGTTTTCACCCTCCTACTCTGTCAGTTCCCGAGGTGCGAGAATTCAACGGAGCGCTGACTCCTGTCTTCAAGCAACACATGTCCGCCCTTCGGCCGCGCGGTCCCACCTTATGCTCTGCCACGCGTCCTACACGAATCTCAGCTCCTCAACACTTCTTGACTCGGCGTCCACACGAATCTCGGCTCCTCGACACTTCGCGACTCGGCGTCCACACGAATCTCGGCTCCTCGGCACTTCGCGACTCGCGAATCCATTGTGCCACCTGTACTCCACTCGCCGACTCTCCTATGGCCCACACTGCTCTCCAGTTGTCAGGGTATCGCCTTCTCGCAATCTCGTGATCCCCGCGCCCAAAATCTCGGACCTTTTCTTGCGAGGTTCCGATACACGATCCCACGTGCAGATCCAATGGTCCTCCTGTGATCTGGATCCAACGACTGTCCTCCTCTCGCTGCTCGCGACCTCGTGACTTTGAATACCCAATGTTTGGGCTCTCCACCTGCGAACTCCCGAGTTCGTGAGCTCTCTCGATCTCTCGCCACCTGTCCTCCTCAGATGGATGGCTACGATCCTCTCGCCACTTCGCCGCCTCGCAACCTCGCGCCTCGTGACATTGAGCAACCAATATTTGGGCTTTCACCCTGCGAACTCCCGAGTTCACGAGATCTCTCAATCTCTCGCCACCTGTCCTCCTCATATGGACGGCTACGATCCTCTCGCCACTTCGCCGCCTTGCGACCTCGCGCCTCGCGACTTTGAGCAACCAATATTTGGGCCTTTACCCTACGAACTCCCGAGTTCGCGAGATCTCTCCGATCTCTGCCACCTGTCCTACCCAGATGGACGGCCACAATCCTTTCACCACTTCGTGACTTCGTGACCTCGCACCTCGTGACTTTTAACACTAAATCCTCGGCTCTCCCACTCATGAGCTTCCGAGTTCGCGAGATCTCTCACCTGCTATTCATGAAGGCTTAACCTCCGTGCAACTTCCTGCAGATCTGACGGCTGTCGGGTATCTACCCCAGATCTGACGACCCAGATCTGTTCTCCTTGTGCGCTCTCCTCCGACTGCTCTTTGGATTTGAAAACCAACGGTCCAGATTCTATCGGCTAATCCAATGGCCGATGTTACTCCTCCCGAGCTTCAACTCTTCGGGCCTTCTCTCCGTAACCTCCTTGCACCTCTGCAAGATCTAACGATCCTCGGAACTTCGCGAAATCTCACCAGAAGATTTCGACTGTCCGTTCTTCCTTGGGTAATCCACAAAAGGAAAAGGGTATTTCCCCACAAGATTCCTTCACCTTTTCGCCAACCTGCGACGTTTCTTCCCAGACTTGGGATAACTTCAATCCTTCAACGGTCTCGCCCTTTGCCGTCTGTTTCCTCTGCGAGCTCCACAACTTTGAGCCTCGCTGCGCGTTCTTCACGACGCTGCTCCTTTTGAGCTTGTCCTTCCCGAACCCTTAAAGGATTTCGACGTTTGCACTCCTGCAGAATCTTCTCATGCACCAAAGTGCTATCTCTTCTGAGCTTTCACAAACGCTTAGACCCCTTGGGGAATTTAGTTCTTCTTCTTCCTCGGATGGAGGATGAAATGGATGCCCTCCTAGCTATCCTTCTGCTCAAGCCTCTTCTTGAGTACTTCTGGGTATTAGCAACCCAGTGGAGGCCCTTCAGTGGACTCTCCCTTCACAACACATAACTCAAAGAGTTCTCTCCTCTTCGAT
>ML795188.1:264542-280159 GCA_009831015.1 Picea engelmannii
CTCTCCTCTGATTCTCTGATGAGCTCCTTTTTATTCTCTCGCTGGCCCTCCAGGCTCAGCTCCTACCATATGGCCACTGCTTCCGCGACCGTGGCCTTACCTCGCAACCTCGCCGGTTGAACCTTCGAGTTTTCACCCTCCTACTCCACGAGTTCCAGAGGTGCGAGAATTCAACGGAGTGCTGACTCCAGCTTCAGGCAACACGTGTCCGCCCTTCGGCCGTGCGGTCCCACCTTATGCTCTGCCATGCGTCCTACACGAATCTCGGCTCCTTAGCACTTTGCGACTCAGCGTCCACACGAATATCGGCTCCTCGGCACTTCGCGACTCAACGTCCACACGAATCTCGGCTCCTCGGCACTTCGCGACTCACGAATCCATTGTGCCACCTGTACTCCACTCACCGACTCTCCTATGGCCCACACTGCTCTCCAGCTGTCAGGGTATCGTCTTCTCGCAATCTCGCGATCCCCGCGCCCAAAATATCGGACCTTTTCTTGCGAGGTTCCAATACACGATCCCATGTGCAGATCCAACGGTCCTCCCACGATCTGGATCCAACGACTGTCCTCCTCTCGTTGCTCACGACCTCGTGACTTTGAAAACCCAATGTTTGGGCTCTCCACCTGCGAACTCTTGAGTTCACGAGCTCTCTCGATCTCTCGCCACCTGTCCTCCTGAGAGGGACGACTACGATCCTCTTGCCACTTCGTCGCCTCGCGACCTCGTGCCTCGCGACTTTGAGCAACCAATATTTGGGCTTTCACCCTGCGAACTCCTGAGTTCATGAGATCTCTCGATCTCTCGCCACCTGTCCTCCTCAGATGGACGGCTACGATCCTCTCGCCACTTTGCCGCCTCGCGACCTCGCGCCTCGCGACTTTGAGCAACCAATATTTGGGCCTTTACCCTGTGAACTCCCGAGTTCGCGAGATCTCTCTGATCTCTGCCACCTATCCTACCCAGATGGACAACCACAATCCTTTCACCACTTCGTGACTTCGTGACCTCGCGCCTCATGACTTTTAACACCAAATCCTCAGCTCTCCCACTCACTAGCTTCTGAGTTCGCGAGATCTCTCCCCTGCTGTTCACGAAGGCTTAACCTCCGTGCAACTTCCTGTAGATCTGACGGCTGTTGGGTATCTACCCCAGATCTGATGACCTAGCTCTGTTCTCCTTTTGCGCTCTCCTCCGACTGCTCTTTGGACTTGAAAATCAACGGTCCAGATTCTATCGGCTAATCCAATGGCCGATGTTACTCCTCCCGAGCTTCAACTCTTCGGGCCTTCTCTCCATAACCTCCTTGCACCTCTGCAAGATATAACGATCCTCGGAACTTCGCAAAATCTCTCCAGAAGATTTCGACCATCCGTTCTTCCTTGGGTAATCCACGAAAGGAAAAGAGTATTTCCCCACGAGATTCCTTCACCTTTTCGCCAACCTGCGACGTTTCTTCCCAAACTTGGGAGAACTTCAATCCTTCAACAGTCTCTCCCTTTGTCGTCTGTTTCCTCTGCGAGCTCCACAACTTTGAGCCTCACTGTGCGTTCTTCACGATGCTGCTCCTTCTGATCTTTTCCTTCCCGAACCCTTAAAGGATTCCGACGTTTGCGCTCCTGCAGAATCTTCTCATGCACCAAAGTGCTATCTCTTCTGAGCTTTCACAAACACTCAGACCCCTTGGGGGATTTAGTTTTTCTTCTTCCTCGGATGGAGGATGAAATGGATGCCCTCCTGGCTATCCTTCTGCTCAAGCCTCCTCTTAAGTACTTCTGGGTATTAGCAACCCAGTGGAGGCCCTTCAGTGGACTCTCCCTTCACAACATAGAACTCAAAGAGTTCTTTCCTCTTCGGTGCCTATCTGCACACTTCCTCGATGCCCTCCTGGTGGAGTGTCTTCTCTTCCACAGAATGCTCAACAGTCCTGTCTTCCTCCCTTATGCACCTATGCACATGCTCGATGCCCACCTGGCAGAGCTTCTCAGAATCCTCAGTGATTCTGTCTCTTCTGAACTCTCAGCAGAGTTCCCTCCTTTGTGCACTCCTGTACACACGCTCAATGCCCACTTGGCAGAGCTCTACAAAATCCTCCACGATTCTATCTGCAACTGTGTCTTCTCCCACACAACCTTGCCTCCAAGGTATTAAGTAACCTTGAGGTCTTCCTCCTGAGCTGCTGATTTCACTTCGTGTTCCCACCTGGCACGTCTTTGTCTGACTCCGCAGAGTTCAGAAGTGCATCCTCTGTGCACTGGCGTTCAGAGTCCGCAACACTCCATCATACCCTCATGGCATGAATCCTCAAAGAACCTCTCAAACCTGAAATCAAACACTCCTATAAATGAAAACATAACATCTACAACATATATATGGAACACACACAAACATCCACATAACACAGAATCAATGCAGGAAAAACTGCTTCTGATTATATAAAAATGGAAAATGCCTGTATTTTACAAATGGCTTTCCTGAGCTCTTTCTGGCCCTTCTCCTCTCTGCTCTACATGCATATGCTCTCTAGCTCAACTCTCTCAAAATGAGATCTCAAAAATCTCTTTTACTTGAGGGGCTCATTGAGCGCTTCCCTCCAGAACTCACCTACCCTATTCAATTACAATCAATGGTTGTCTAGTCCAGTGCCTAGATCTAGATCTCAACTGATCTATCATTCAAACCGATCTACCTAACGCCTGCTCAAAGGAACGGCTTCCATGGATCACCAGCCTAAGCATTTAATTTACATTGAATTTCAAATTCAAAATGAGGCTGCGCCTCTCTTCAGCCTTTGAATGCGTGCGCGTTGATGTGACTGGCTGGCTGGCTGGCATGGAGCGATGCTCCCGCATCAAGATACAATTTGTAAAAAAAATATTGTTAAAATCAACAGTGAAATTTAAAAAATTTACTATACACGGTTTTGAGTGAATCACAAAACCCTTCAAATTCTGATTTTCTGAATAATTTTGTTGTTTCAAAAGGGTTTTGAATGAATCACCATGCCCTTCAAATTGTGATCTTCTAAATAAGTCTCATGTTTCAAAGTATTGATCTGGAGCTCCATAATGGTCCCTTGTATGTCTCTCTTGCAAATATCTCCCCTGTAAATTTTGGAAAAATAATAAAATACTGAATAGCTTAATAACTAGGAAAGATTTTATGAAAAAGAGTTTTAAATGAATCACCATAACATTCAAAGTCCAATCTTCTGAATAATCCTGCTATTCCAAAGTATTCTATTGTTCCATAGTGCTCTCCGATATGGCTCTCTTGCAAATCTATCCACTGTAAATTTTGGTAAAATAATGAAACAATGAATACATTTTTACTATTTAAATGAATTTATGAAATTAGATTTTAAATTCTCGCTCATTTTTCAATTGCAAAAAAACAAAGATGTGTTTTTTTAAAGTTTTTTGAAACCCCGATGCGTCTATTAATATAACACATCGATGCGTTTTTGTATACAACACACTGATGCGCTTAAAATTTTTGGAGTACCAATATCAGATAATTCTCTTTTATTTATTTATGAATCGGTGTGACTCGTAAATAAACGCCCCAGTGCTTTATATTGTTATATATGCACCAATGCATGTTGTTTAAATAAGAGCATCGATATGCATTCAAAGTTATATGAATTTTTATTTGCACACAAAATAGTATATTCATCTTAAATTATATTTTAGGATGCATCCACATGACTTGCAGTACTCCATAGTATACATTTTCCGCTTAAATTTTTCTTATTCTTAAAAATTTATTGTTAATTTTGCTCAAATGCAGGGAGAAAAAATTATAATATTAAATGGCCAATTATTCAAATTCTAGCCCATTCCATATTCCTCAAATACCATCACAGAGTTATCCCTTTCCATCTCCAGTAAGTTCATATTTTATTTATATTTCGATTATCTAATTTATTTATTTTTATCCTTATCAATCTGAATAAAAATGTATCCAAATTTGTAGGATCCTGATTCAGAATCAAGTTCAGATGCATATAATATTCCACCAATTCAAAAATGTTGGAAGCTTTTATCAGGAGCAACATACCGCAAGAAGTTGGTAAATGAAAATGGACAACCACTTTATGCTGTCAATAGTAACATGCCATCTTCCAACCACAATCCTGGGTCAACGATGACAATAATTAATGTTGGGTATAATGTGATTTTCACAAACCAATTGCATTGTGCTTACTAATATCATCGATGTACTAATGCTTAATATTTTTGAAATTAGGATTATGATGATGAGAGACCTACCTATCATCTTTCGTTGCACCCCACTACAATGTCAAATCAAGAGTAGGTTGCAATAAGAGCACAACTCGGAGAGGAAACATACCAAGAATGGTTGAATCAACCACCTATTAAATTCCCACTATGTCCAGATTCACCAATTGGGAGTGACTACAACAATAGTAGTTCTTCACAAGTTAGCAATGGAGTCAATGAAATAGAGGTTGGTATGGATTATTATTTACGGGATACAACTGTCATTGAGACAATGTTGTTAGATGCATCCTGGAACGATGAGCAAGGGGATGATGCTCATATCACTGATACCTTATTTGAAAGTAGGAAATATGCTTCCACCACCCCTCTCTTTGGACCTAGCTAGTCAAACTATACCTAGTTGGGGACAACAATGTCACTGTATAACTTGAAAGAAAAGTTTGGCATGTCAAACACATGTTTCTCGAAAATATTGAGGTAACTGACCATCATTAAGTCCCTTATAATTTGAGAAATCTTATCACACAATCAACATTAAAAACGATCGATTTTATGAACTTTAAATGACATTGTACATTTCTCTTTCCCACTAACTGTAGGTTGTTCAAAGTTAAGGTTCTTCCAAGTGATAATCTCTTGCTCAGTAACTGCGAAGAGGCAAACCATATGTTAAAAATATTATGTGTTGAGTACATATCATATTATGCATGTTTGAATGATTGTATTCCATATAGAGGAGAATATGAAGACAAAGAGATATGTCCAAAATTTGGGCATGAAAGATATCATAAATCAAATAAAAAGGGTAAATCACATGGTCCTCCTCATAACATATTGAGGCACATGCCTATATCCCCAAGGATTCAAAGGCTCTTTTATTGCAAAGAATCAACTATGTTGCAGGGATGGAATGCCTCGCACAAAAGTGAGTCGGGAGTTATGCGAATCCCAATAGATTCAATAACCATGAATCATATAGAGGATACATGGCCTGAAAAATTCAAGGATGAAGTACGAAGTCTACGACTCAACATAGTCATGGATGACATCAACCCATATTCCCTCCAAAACACCAACTATTCATCTTTTCCTATAGTAGTGATTAATAACAATATCCCCCCATGGTTGTCCGTGAAGAATGAATATCTTATGTTGGCTCTTATAGTCCCTTGTAGAGGACAAGTGAATAATATGGATGTCTACCTACAACCATTGGTATATGAATTGAAGGAATTATGGGAAGGGATACATGCATACGATGTATCAAGACCCATCGCAAAATAGAGGAGTTTTAGGTTGTATGGAATATGTTCTTACACCACACATGATTATCCAAGTTTAGGAGTTTTCTTTGGTAAATTACATGTTTATTCATTTTTTTATATATGTAACAATATTTTTTTGCATATTTCATTCGTTGTGATTGTTTTGATCTTCGATGCTAACATGCTCTATATACATTAATAATTTTGTAGGTCTTGTAATAAAAGGCTATCATGGATGTAAATGTTGTGGAACTTCTCTAAAGGCTAGGTGGCCCAACCAACTACGAAAGCCAATGTATGATTTCTCTAGGGTACTCTTCCCAGAACAACACCCTTATAGAAGAAGAACATCCACTTTCAATGGTAAATCAGAGAGAATGCAAATACCTGCAATAATGACATCGATAAAATGACTTAGAGAATATGAGAGAGAGAAGGAGAAGGATATTACATAAATGTTCGATTCAAATGGGGAGCCTATGTTCGATGATCCAAAATTATTCAACACCTATGTTGAGAAATTTCCCATTGGGATGAAAAGGAAATTTGTCTTTTATGAGCTCCCATATTGGGAGCATCTTAAGATTTCCCACTTACTAGATCCCATGGATATATTTAAAAATGTTTCATCTTCTTTATGGAGGCACATATCATAAAAAAAAAGTGATACATTGGCTGCTATGAGAGATCTTATTTCTTTCAAAAGTAAAAAGAAACATTGACCAAGAAAAGAAAGTAGAAGAGAGGTTGGTCCCTCTTGGTCTTTCAATCAAGGTGATGTATCATGGATATTGAAGAAAGTTAATATTTATTTGGAAAAGGAAGTTATATTGGGTGTGAATGTGCCTTCTTTCTATGGGTCTTCACTACGGTGCAACTTCACTGTGGAAGACCATTTTTCAGGGTTAAAATCACCTGACCATTTGAACCTTCTAAGAGTACGTATGTCAAAAACATGATTTTAGTATTTGTTTTATAAATTCAGGCCATGGAATAAAACATAATTAATTTTTTATGTGTTTACTTTGTAGTTTCATTATCCTCTGTTCGTGGGTGGGTGCATGAACCATGACTTCACCCAGGACCTACGACGTGCCATATCTAAATTATCTACATTTGTATGTTGGATCACATCAAAGGAGTTTCATATGACTAACATTCCACGGTGGCCTCAAGAGATAGATGGGATTTTTTATATGTTTGAGAATGAATTGTCTCTGAGTTACATGGACTTGTAGGTTCATCCTCTAATTCACCTAGTAGATGAGGTTGAATTAGTCGGAGTGGTCTCCTGTCATTGGATTTTCTTCTTAGAGAGGTACATGAAGAAATTGAAAGGATTTGTTGGACAAAGGGAAAAACCAGAGGGGTCTATGGTAGAGGGGTACATATCATATGAGTCTTTCTATTATGCCAATGAGTACATCAAGAAAATGGATGACACACTAGGTGTGGTGATTTGAGACGATGAAAGGGATGAAGATAGAAGAGAAGGGGAGATTCTCCAAATGAATGGAAAAATACATTTGATAAAGATTAAGTGACTTATTGTTTGTCAAATTTATACACAATAACTATTCACATTAAACTTCATAATGTATATTTTGATATGATACATACTATATGTCGATTTGATTTCATGAATACACACACACACACACACACACATAGATCAACGAATTCATAAATTGATGCCATCAATAAATTCATTCTTTGTAATTTGGAGGCAACACAACCATGGGTCGCATTGTACGAACATAAGAGGAGTAAATGGGACGGTGATAAGAAATAATTTAGATGGTTGACTCGTAGAAGCATGCTTTATCCTTATCATTTAAAATAAAATATGCTAATGATATGCCCCAATAGTTGGGTTGTTGATCAAGTCAGAGAGAAATAAAGTGCATTCGATCATTACCTGCATGCTGAAGAGGATGCACTAACCATAGGGATTGGGTGCAACAACTAGGTAATAATCTATTTGTGTAAACTTTTAACTTCATAATGCACCTTTGAATTGTAACATCTATATTTTATATTTTATTGGTCAACTTATTAGACACATGACACTATGATTTTTTCACTTTTTTGTAGGTGCATTTGTTCCCATCTATGTGGGCATATGGACATCATTTTCGCATAGAGGATGTTGATGATGGACGCATGACACAAGACTGTGGAGTGGAATTCGAGTTCGACCAATCTAGTCATGCTAGCGACCGTGATCAAAACCTAATACACGGGACATTATGTTATGTTGGAAATATACAAGAGATCATTCGAGTGGACTTCTCTTCTTTCCAATGTGTTATTTTTAGGTGCAAGTGGCGGGACACCTTTGATCAGAATAATGTAAAGGAAGATCGTGATAATGGGCTGATATGTATCAACTCTAGAAAGATGTGGGATGAAGCTAATGAGCCTTATGTTTTCCCAAAACATTGCAACCAAGTGTTTTTTTACCCAAATGTATTGGATAGGTATCAATGGTTTGTATTAAGACACAACCCTAGATCAAAACATATTTTTGAGAAAAACAGTGTTATCATGCCAAGTGAGGAAGATAATGAGGGTGATGACAATAGAGAGTGACATGTACATTTTTTATTTCATCATTAATACTATTGTTGTATCTTTTTGTTATCTTTATTTCACTAATTATATTGTTTTTTATTCATCTTCTGACAGGGGAAATGTTAATTTAATTATAACAAATCTTTGAACAATTTTGGTTGGTTAACAGTCAGTTTGATGTGTAATGTGTTTGTATTTCAAATTATTTGTGATACTTGGAACGATTGATTGAAATATAATTTTATATTGTTTTTTGAACAAATTTATATGTCACTGCATGTTTAATTATATAAAATTTTAAGAATTGTTATCATGATAAAGTCATAAGAATTATTATCATGTTCAAAAAGGCCTCAAGATGTTAGATGTTTGGCCCTTTGCCAACATGTTATAGAAGCATTGAGACCTAAAAAAGAGCATAGTAACAATGTTGTACTTAGAATTCTGATGTGTATAAAAGGTGACATTTATCCATTTATTAGAAATCCTCTTACCCTTGGACACACTCAAGCACTTGTATAAATCATTTTTGTTAGTGATATGACTTTGATCCTAATATCTCTTAGGGAAATAATTTTAAGATTTGCATTGTAATTCCTTGCTTGAGCATTTGAGTTGTGAATATTTTAAACCATGCATGAGTTATTTAATTATATATATATATATATATATATATATATATATATATATATATGCAACGAAATATAATATTTTTATAGTTTGCAACATGTTTAGATATTGAATGGTAATATTTTAATTTACATAGTTTCTTATTTATCCTAATAATTTATGTTGATATTAGAAGTAATAATATGGTTGATATGCATGCTTAATAATACAACATTTTTGATGATATGTTGACATGATGATTCAAAATTGAGTTTATGTTCATGTATTTTGTAGATTTAAAAGTAGGATATTAAACAAATAATGTGGTTTATAATTTAAAAATTAAATATCTAACATGATTTTGTGATAATTTGGTTTTTAACTAAAGTGTTTGTTAGTTTACATAATTTTATCATTGCTTTTGGAAATATTTATAAAATTATGCCCCCAGTGTTGAGTAAAACCATAATTAATGAAGTAATTTAAAATTTGATAGCAATCGACTTATGAAATATGACAAAAATAACAATATGAAGATTAATTTGCATCCATAAAATTTTAAGGCCAATAGAATGCTTATCATTGGAGATCATAAATTTTTATAATAACAATTTTTAGTGTAGAAGAGTCTATTAAAAACGAGTAATTAGTACAATGGAAAATACCATTTCTTCATATGTAATTTGTTTTTTGAAAAATAATTTAGTTAGAATTAATATATATGAACTATCTATGCAATAGAAAAATATTTATGGTAATTTTACAATTATAGTTTCAACCATATTGAATTTTGTAATTTATAAAAATATCTTTGCATTTTTTTATTTAAATTAAGTCTTTATGTTTCATATATAAAATTTTGATATTAGTTCACCAATACATAATCTATCATAAAGACCATTTAATAAAAATAAACGTCATGATGATAACCATCTAACAAACATAAACATCATCTAAAATACACATTTAAATTCACTAACATCATCTAATTAATTATATATACCTTTATCACATATAAACGTCATTAAGTAGCTAGCACACAAATCTAATAATCTAACATGGCATCATCATTGTGATCACATCTAACAAAACACAAGCATTGACTAACATCATCATCATCACACACATCTAACAAACATCATTTAACACAAACATCTATCAAGCACATTTAACAAACATATCTAACATGACCTAAAAATGTACACATCAACATAAACATATAAATTAATTAAGTACATAATCATGATCAATAGGAAAAATGCACATTTAATGAATTTTTTTATAACATACACATCTATCAAGCACATTTAACAAACATATATAACATGAACTAAAAATATACACATCAACATCAACATATAAATTAAGCACATCAACACGAATAGAAAAAATACACCATATCTATCTATCTATCTATATATCTATATATCATGAACAAGTCAAATAACTGCTATAACATATCTGGCCCAGCGGATGGGATAATTTGCATATCTACAACAATAGTGGAGGCCTGGTCTATAGTAGAAGATGATGGATGGTCATAAGGAAGTGGTTGGTCGACTCTCTGACCAGAAATAAGTGGTGGAGGAATAGGTCATGCCTGCTCATCTAGGTGAGGTGAAAGAGGAGGATGATGAATAGGTCCTACATGCTCATATAGGTGAGGTGAAAGAGGAGGAGTAGGAATATGTGATGCCTACTCATGATGTGGGTGAGGTGAAGGAGGAGGAGGAGGAAGTGGAGAGGGATCATGACCACCCTCATCAATCGATGGGGTATTGGATGAATGAGTCATACTAGAAGGGTAGTTGTTCCTATCATCGAGAGCTCTCCTTGCTACTAGTAGCCTGGTAGCTCCAATGATCTAACACATAAGAGGAATCAAATCACGTGACATATCCATCCAAAGCTCCAAGAGAATAGGATCTTCCTTGATGTCTCACATCATCATAGGGAAGACTCCCACCTCAGTTAAAAGTGCATAGATTCGGTCGCCCAACTCCAAACTGAATTATGTATCTGGCCTACGATGCATGCCATTGGGTATATGCACCCAAGGACCCTGACCTGTCATGGAATTAAGCATAATATCCTCATCATCATATGTTGGGGGAGGAGGCACGTCCCTAATGAAAGTGCCAATATTTTCAAAATATATAGTACACAAAAATAACTACACAGTTTCATTAAACAATTTAATAAAACAAGTTAAAAAACATGTTAGAATTAATTTTATTCTAATTAAGTAAGACAATAAAATGAAACTATATTAATTTAAACAAAACACTAATATTACCTCTATCATCTGGTGTGAAGAGGATGTTCAAACATCCTCTCCAATCCAAACACACCTAAGGACACGACACCATGACGAACATGTGATCTGCCTCACTGCCTAGTAGCCCCGGTGCGTCTGGAGAAATCCTAGCCAGAAACTTTGGCTGGCCCCTCTTGGGAATCATCCCCCCCCACATGTGCATCCATACATGAGTCCTCAGCCTATCAGGCTGGTGGAAAAAATTCGGCCTCGTCTATGGAAACCTCTCAAAAAATAAGCAAAACAACTCTAAAGCAAAAGGGAATTTTGACCTCCCACGTATCATAGCATGACATCTTTCTAGCACTATACAAAACTACTGCAAAACAATGGCAGACCATCTAATACACCGTGGTCTCTGTACCAATGAATCAACATAATACAAGATAGGGAAGTAATGTGCTTCCCATCACTGGTAAAATGTGCTATGTTCATCAATAACAATGAGAGGCACCTAATCTTCTCTGCATGGAAAGAAGAGATCCACAACTCTCCACCAGACACCTGAAAATCAGTTGGGGATAGTACATCAACCCCAATATATCATTGAGAGTACATGAGTTGAATCTTTGTTGCAACACCTACTGGGACATCTGGGAACTGGGGAAAATCCTTCCCTCTCTTGGATATCCGAGTGATAAAGTACATATCCTCCTTAGTGGGATGGTACCACTGATCCAAACCCACATGAAAATCATGTCGATGGACATCCCATCGATAGATCAGATGCACCAAAAACCTGTAGTTCCCTTTCAGGGATGTAGCCTCCTCATAGTACTTAAGGAGGCCTACATTCCTCAAGATAAAATGAGTCACTGTATTAATAGGGAAAGGGTACAAATCCCTCTCCCTCTCCCTGAACTCCCATTCTTGTACAACATTGTATAGGTCCACCCTCTACTCTTGGTGTTATTGTTTCTCTCTCCACCCATGTCTCTGCATGATGAACATATGAAATACATCAGCCTCACTCATACATAAAACATAAAAAAATATACTAAATGAGAAATTTATTTACAAATCAGGAAAAATAACTTCCTTCAAAAAATAAGTAAATTTCATAACCGGTGCGCTTAAAAAACAGTCAAGCACCTCTTGCGGTGCATACATAGCTTGTGAGAACTGACCATGGTGCGCCATTCTAAACTATCAGAGATGCACTGCCCCACCAATTTTTTAAAATTGACACACCACCCCACTGGTGCGTTACGACTACCCTACGCACCGCTAAAAATAAAAACAAATTAAAATCCTAACGAAATGTAATTTTTATTTATTTTAAATTAGTTAAGGCGATGCGTATACATTCCTTAAATGCAACGGTGTGTTTCAGTAACGATGACACACCTCCCCACCAATTTTTTAAAATTGAAGAGCACGAAACTTTGCAATTTTTGATCTAATTGTTTCAGGCGATTTGTTCAAGTCATTCAGATCGCACTACTAGCGATGCACACAGATAATTTATAGGGCGCACCACGACAAAATCTCAATTTTTTTATAGTGTTGCGTTTGTAAATATGAACATACCAATGCGTACGCTTACTAATGCACCGTGAAAAATAATATATTTGATTCATGCGGTGTGTTATGTACCATAACACATCGGTGCATTAGAGGTACTAAGACACACCGTCGAATAGCGATATAATTTTACGCGGTGCGTCGATAAATAGACGCACCCTATAAATTTATAGGATGCACTGTGACATAATGTTAAATTCCTCGGCAGCGCATAGGTAAACAAGAACGCACTAGTGCATTCTTGTTTACCTACGCACCGCTGAGGAATTTAATATTATGTTGTGTTGTGCCCTATAAATTTACAGGGTGCATCAACCGCGGTGCGATTCGAACATCTTGAACACACCACACATATTTTATTTTTTTTAAATAGTGAAAAACTAACTCAATTTTAAATTTTATTTCGCTGAAAACTTAAGTTATAAAGAAACAAATATATTACCTGGACATTTTTTCGTCTAGGAGGCATGATTGGCATGTAGTAAAAAAAAACAATTTTTCCCACCATTTTTAAAAAATCGAAAGCCACACACACAACAAAAGACGGAAGGAAGGAAAACAAGGGAAGCACCAATGATAGGGCACTTCTGAGAGGAAAAAGTTGCACCGGTGATTTTGAGCTCTACAACACTGAAAATGGTAAAAATGAATTTTACGGCCAGTAATTTGTTTTTTATCAAACCCCGTTTCAATGTGCTCGATGACTAAACGCACCGATGCTACAATATTTATGTAGCGCACTGGATAATATTTTTTACAAATAACCCAAACATGGTTCAGACGCACGCCAGTGAATTCAATTACTATGGAGCACAATCTTGTATATATTTTTTGAATAAAATCCTACAATGGTGGGTAATTTTTTTATTTAACCCTGTCACACTTCGGTTGATTATATGATGCACCGATGTGTCTAGTGTTACATAGGGTGCCGATTATTTTTTAAAAAATAACCCTAACACGGTGCTCCCTTTGGAGAAACGATGCGCTCTGGTGAGTTAGTATACTATGGAGCACACCGACATATATTTTTTGAAATATTCCTACAATGGTGCATAAATGTTTTTATTTAATAATGTTATGGTGCGCTCTATTATTAATGGCACCGGTGCGTTTGGTTTTAACAAGTGCACCAAATTAATTTTTTTTAAAAATAACCCTATCATGGTGCATCCGTTTAGAGCACACATGCTGACCGGTGTATCAGTATACCATGGAGTGCACCAGCATATATTTTTTGAAATAATCCTACTATGGTGTGTATTTTTTTTTAATCATGTCATAGTGCGGTTATTGATGCAATGCCCAGGTGCATTCCGGTGTTATAGACACAAAGGTGCGATGTATTTTAAATATACACATTGTTTTGCTTTAAAAGTTATCAAAATTTTTATTTTCCAGTAATATAGATTAGAATTTTGCTAAACTGAGCATGTTGTAGACTCAAGGATTTGGTGAACTCCCAAATATATTATAGACAAGAAATGATTGTAGTTTAGGATTATGAGAGACAATTATGATCATTGACGACAAGATCAAGATTATGATCATTGATGGTGGGATCACGCAGATTATGATCATTAATGATGAGATCACGCAGGATATGATCATTGACGATGAGATCACATAGTTTATGATAATTGACGATGAGATCATGCAAGTTATGATCAATGACAGAGAGATCATGCAGGTTATGATCATTGATGATCATGCAATCTACTTATGATAATTGACAATGAAATCACACAAGGTTATAATCATTGACGATCATGATGGTGATATGGGAAGGGTGATCCAGACGGTAGCAGGTACCCATGTAGAAAGATTCCCATCGTGGACATCATGGTCATAAGAACTCAAATTGTCATCATAATTACACACAATTGTGAATTATCAACTAATATAATTTATAATTTTTCTAGACAACCCGTTAGTTGGGAGTTCACCAAATACTTGAGTCTACAACATGCTTCAGATGATGATATTATAATTTTGAGAGACCAACCATACTTTAGACTCAAGTATTTACAACTGAAATACCTATACTTTAGACTCAAGTTGTTTATAGCTGAAATACCTAAACTTTAGACTCAAGTATTTACCGCTGAAATGCCTATACATTAGACTCAAGTATTTACAGCTTAAATGTAGACAAAAATGTTCACAGAAACACCTAGGAAATAAATCCCTCTCCCTTTACCTCCCCTCCCAATCCCGTACAACATTGTACAGGTCAAACCTCTACTCCTAATGCTCTCTCAGATGACGTCTCTGCATGATTGAGAATATGGAAGGTATTTTTTTTTTAATTTAACCCTTTTACAGTGCGCTAAATAACTAGTTGCACCAGTGCATCATTATTTACATAGTGCACCAGAGTATTTTTTTCGAAAACCTTACCATGATGCTCCATTGTTTGGGAGCAACCGTCTACACCAGTGCAATTTTTTAAGTAGCACACCATCGTATATAAATTTTTTTAAAATAACACTGCCACAGTGCACAATGTTGTAGAGCATCTGTGCGTCATTATTTCTATAGCTCACCGGAGTATTTTTTTTGTTTGAAATAACCCTACTATGGTGTGTTAGTTTTGGAGGCATTGGTGCGTTAGTTGTATAAAATGCACTGATGTGTTATATATTTATAAACGCATTGTACAAAATCATCTGCTAAAACCTCTTCCTGCTTGCCTCCACTAGTATCCTTCGCTATAAACAGATTTTTGGGCTATTTTAATAGGGGCATCCGCAAAAGCCTCTGCTAGAGGGTCTTTTCCATGTAGTGAAGGCTTTATTGTTAGCCTATGACTTACCTTACCAATCACTAAGTCTAATTCTAATACATAAGGTGTTGGCTAGTGAGCCTTTTCAGTGATTTTGATTGTTATAAAATTTGTTCATGTAAGAGGCGAACTCATTCGACATAGTATCCAAACTTTGTTTGTGAAGCTATTGCATTTATGCAAAAATAAACCAGTTTGGTATTAAAAAAAACACACACACAATGAAGAGACCAATTCGCATAGGTGTGAGTGCATATGTGCATGGTTCACACGGGTCAAATTTGTATGAAATCGATTGA